>JAJPUD010024552.1:0-18599 GCA_023553655.1 Myrmecobius fasciatus
CACTCACACTCATACTCACACACTTAGTTACATACTCTCACACACTCACACTCATACACACACTCACACACACTTAGTTACACACTCTCACACACTTACACTCATACACTCACACAGTTACGCACTCTACACACACACTCACACTCATACACACACTTAGACAGTTACACACGCACTCTCACCCTCACACATGGGCACCTCCCAGCGCCCCTCCACCACGGCCAGCGAGTGCCATGGGCCGGCCGGCTGGCCTGACGATTCACGTGCCTCAGAGGAGAAGTCAGGGCCCGAGCCCCTCCGAGCAGGGGCACAGGGAAGCAGCTCAGGAGGCCCAGCGGCCCCTCCCACCCCGTGTTCTGGGTAAGGCTCGCTCCCGGGCCTTCGCTGCCGCAGACCCTCTTGCTGGAAGCGGGGGGAGATCCAGGACTAAGCTGAAGTGGGCCCCATGTCCGGGACATTCCCAGGGCTTGATCACAGGGTGGAAAAGCCTTGACTAAAGAGACGTGGGGGGCCAAGCTCTGGCTCGGGGGGCTGGGCTCCGGCTCAGGGGGCCGGGGGGGGGGGGAGAGGCTGGGCTCCGACTTGGGGGGCAGGGGGGCTGGGCTCCGGCTCGGGGGGCGGGGGGGCTGGGCTCCGGCTCGGGGGGGCCTCCCTCCTTGGGGCACATGAAGAAGTCTCCCGGGGGAGGGAGGCCCTGCTGGCCGGGCCCGGGGGTGGCTGGCCCCGTCACGGTTGTGCCCGGCTGGTTTTCCGCCTTCTCCGCTGCACGGCCTCCCTGAGAGCCTGCACGATCTGCTCTTGGTTGTTGCCCACGTTATAGCGCGTGAGGCTGAGCAGTTTGTCCACATCCTCCTCGCTGTATGTCACCTTTGTGTAATGATAAGGGGAACCAGAAGAGGTCAAGTCCACCTCGCCGGCGGCCAGGTCCTCAGGCTTCCGCGGGACTCCTGGGGAAGGGACGGCCACGATTAGCCCAGGAGAGGAGCATTGCGAGGAAGGGACGACAAGAAGGGGAAACGTGTGCACAGGACCCCTTGGGAAGGGGGGGAGAGAAGCACCAAAGGCCGGGCAGGAAGGTCCCAAGGGAGAAGGGGTTGGGGCAGGGCCAAGACGATCCAAGAAGGCTGGAGGGTGGTCTCACCAGGAGCCGAGTGCTGCCGGAAGGAGGCATTGACCAGGGGGAAATGGAGCACAACCGGGGCATCCAGAGCCTCGGGGTCGGAAAAGACGTGGCATTCCTGGGGCCGCTCCTTATCCTCTGGGCTCGGGGTGATGGGCGGGAATGGGATCTCCTGCTGCTGGCAGTACCGGCCCACCAGCTCCAACTGCTGCAATTGTAAGGTGGGCCCGGAGTCAGGCCGGACCGGGCCTAGGTGGCTGAGAAATGTGCTGTAGCAAGCAGGCCGCGCTTCATGTGCACACACAAACCCAGAGAAAACCAAACCCAGGCTCAGGACGCGGGGCTAGGCCAGTGGTGTTAAAAGGCAAAAAGAGGCTTATGTGGGGACGTTTTAAAGCTGACGACCTACACAAAGAAACGCTGTGAGTCTAAACTGACCCAGATCATCAGAGACCTTTGTGTGCAGTGCTTATGGCTCTTTGTGACCCCGTTTGGGGTTTTCTTGGCAAATCTACTGGAGGGGTTTGCCATTTCCTCCTTCAGCCCATTTTACTGATGAGGAAACTGAGGCAAACAAAGTTAATAACTGACCTGTTTGTCCACAAACACAGTGAGTATCTGAAGCCAGGAAGACAAGTTTTTTTGACTCCAGGTCTGGAACTTTAGTCAATGTAATCTTTTTATAAATGAGGGGACTGAGGGCCAGAGAGGCAGAGACTTGTCCAAAGTCACACAGTCAGTCAATAAGCAGCAGATCCCCTGATTTATTTATTCTTCCTAATCCTGATGCTGGAATATTGAAAACTGTACACAATCAGTAAACACTTACAAAGCACCTACTATGCGCTGGGCACCTGGGCTAAATGCTGGTCATACAGAGAAAGACTCAAGGAGCCCTCAGCCTAAAGAGGGAGACACCATGCAAACTCCTGTGTACAAGCAAGCTCCATCCAGGGTAAAATGGAGATGATTAACACAGGGAAGGCACTAGAATGAAGCTGGATCTTAGTTGGGACTGAGGGATCCCGGGGGGTGGAGTTGGGAGGGGGGAAGGGGGGAGAAGGGGAAGAGAGTTCCAATGCTATCAGCTGTCTAGGTCCATGATGTGTGACTGCTATAAGGGCCAGGACTGTGGCTGTTGTTTGTCCTTCATTCTCAAAGAGGACCAATGACATCAGGAAGGTGACATCTGACATGCGAAGGAATTTAGGTGCTGATTTAAGTGGGGTAGGGCTGTGCAAAGTCACCAGTGAGTCCAGTGGCCAGCTATCCATCAGGATGACGAGAGATGGTCCTGGATGTAGTGGGGGACCTTGGCCTTTTAAGATAAGTATGACTGAGGCAACACCCATTCAGTGATTGAGGCTAAATAAAAAATGAAACAATGAATGACCTCTTTTACCTAGTCAAAAAAAAAAAAAAAATCAAGGGGCAGCTAGGTGGCACAATGGATAGAGCACCAGCCCTGAAGTCAGGAGGACCTGAGTTTAAATCTGGTCTCAGACACCATTCCCTAGCTGTGTGACCCTGGGCAAGTCACTTAACCCCAATTGCCTCAGCAAAAAAAAAAAAAAAAATCAATCTGGAAGGGGAAGACCTAGAGTCTCTGGCTAAAGCAGAAATAATTGGTATTTACATTCACTCTGAGACAATCAAGGACCAAACAATGACAAAATGAGACTTGGGCTGGAACCTACTATAGATGAATCAAAGAAAGCCAAAGTGATTTGAGTTTAAGGCATGGTCCTTAAGAAAGAAATCTAGGTTGTAAACCCCAAGATATCAAGAAGGGAGAGAGGGAGGGAGGCAAGGAGGGAGGGAGGGAGGAAGGAAGAAGGGAGAGAGGGAGGGAGGCAGGGAGGGAAAAGGCTGAGTTGCCCAATGGCTAGTTGAGTCCCCAAACTAGTGATTTTATCTGTGTAGGCAACGCCCTTCATGATGCATATCAGCAGCTCTTGGTTAATTAATAATCTTAGGAGCTGCCTGGGGCCTGGAGTGACTAGATGGTGATCACATCAGCAAGCAGGTCTGGGAGGTCACTCCAGAGCCCGCATCCTTGTAGCTCCCAAACTGGCTCCCTGACCACTAGGCCAGCCAACCCTGTAGGGAGGGAGTACATTAATGAAATTTACCCCCACGCACTTGTGGCCCTGAGTGAGCAGAGCGGAGCCTTTCAGGACTGGGGTCAGACAGGCCCAGCTGCCGCTGTCTCCAAGGGCAGCCCCAGGCAAGGTGAGGATGCCGGTGAGGGCACCACATCGGGGCCTGCTTGCTGATCTTGGTTGGCCCTGTGAGGAGCGGGGAGGTAGATGTCATTGTGGCTGTAAGCAGCACAGTAAATAGAGAGGGTCAGACTTGGATGAATATACAGGGCAGACCTGAGTTCAAGTTCTACCTCAGCCACTGAAATGGACAGGTCACTTTCAGCCTCAGTTTCCATATCTGTAAAATGGGGATAAGAAGAGTACCTACCTCACAGGATAACTGTGAAGATGCTTTGCCTACCCTAAAGTGCTATGTAACTGCCAGACATCCTCCTCCTCATCATCATTTGGTTCTCAGGTCTTGTCTCCCAGACTTTCTTCCCAGGAGCCCCCCCCCCCAGTCCCCCTGTGGGTGCTGAGGCTCTAACCTGAAAGGCCCCCTGGAGGTTGTAGTCTAACGAGAGGATAAGGTCCACTTGGCGGGTGGGCATCAGCAGGGGAGGGCAGCTGGTGTTGATGAAGTAGCCGACATCCAGCAGGCAGAGGTACGGCTCCGTGGGCGTCAGCTGGTGGGGGTACCCGTCCAGCTTGGTGCCTGGGGCAGAGAGCAGAACCAGCTCGTGGTTAACCAGGCCACGGGCACCCACTTCCCAGAGGTTGTTCCTCATCAGGGAATCCCCGTGGGTGCCCCAGAGAAGGAAGCTCTGGGACGATCCCAGACTAAGAGCTGGAAAGGACCCAAAAGAATGCTATACATCACCGAGTCTGACCCACCCCGTGCTTCACAAACTAGGACACTCAGGCTAAAAAAAGTGACAGCCAGATGGGTCAAATGCAGAGCCCTCTGACCCGAGTGCCTCTCAGGAGGTGGCCCAGCGTGAATCAGTGAGCCAGTGACTGCCGGGCCCTGTGCGAGGGAAACAGCCTGTTTTAAATGGCAGAGAGGTCCTCCCTCATCCCGGGACAGGCCTCCCAAAGAGCAGCTGTCACCCGGAAATCAGGGGGTGGATCAAGCAGCAGGGGAGGGTCTTAAAGGGGAGAGAAGGGAAGCAGGCACCTTTCCAGGCAGAGAAATGAGGGTGCTCGGAGTAGTCCCGATGGAAATGCAGGCCGTGCAGGAAGTTGTGGGAGGCCTGGGCCAAGGGCCGCCGGGCTAGAAGGTCCGTGAAGAATTTGGCAATCCTGCTCGTAGTGCAGGGCGGCTCTTCCATCTTCAGAGAGGGAGTTCTCTCCTTGTCTGCATGTCGGAGGGAGAGGGAATTGGTGACTCCCAAGGCCTTCCTGTCCCATGCTGGGAGCACAGTGCTCTCTGCCACCCCCATCTCCATGGAGACAGGGGGATGGGAGGGACAGGAGATTTGGAGAGAGATCCATCCCTAAGGCCCATTCTCCCTTCACAGGCCCTACCTAAGCTCCACCTCCCTTCTGTCCAAGGGCTTACCCAAAGAATGCAGAACTTACCCAAAGTGGTTTGATCCTGAGCCCAGCGGTCCCAGAATTGGTCAGGTTCTGAGGACCAGTACAGGCTGTCCTGAAGATTAGCTGCATAAAGGTTGCTCCAGATGCCTGTGCAGGGAGAGAGAAAGCAAGGAGGGAGGGAAGGAAGAGCAAAGGAAGGAAGGAAGGAAGGAAGGAAGGGAGGGAGGGAGGGAGGGAGGGAGGGAGGAAAGAAGAAGGAAGGAAGGAAGGAGGAAGGAAAGGATATGTATTTATTAAGCATGAGATTAAGCACTTGGGATATAATTAGAAAACAGAAAAGCAAAAGCAGTCCCTCTCAAGAGGCTTAGATTTTAATAGGGGGAGATAACACATTAAAGCGATTTCAACTGCAAGTCAGCTGGAAAGCCCCATGGCCCTTAGGGAACAGCAATAAGGCAGAGAGTAATGAATCCTCTTTAATGTCTCCATTAATAAAGCCATAAATAAGGAAACCATTAAGAGGCATTGGAGACACCACGGACAAAATTCGGCCCTTTGCTTCTGCCTGCCTGAAGCCAAGGGCACTCACAAGGATGAGGAGTGGCTCAGGAGCTGATCCCAACAAAGAAGGGTCAATGATCCCCCCCACTGCAGCCCCCTTCTCCCTTTGGTCCCCTCAATCTTCCCGATTCCCTGGGATCCCCTTGCTCCCCCTTACCTTCCAAGAAGCAGATCCGGGACTCGGGTAGCCGCTTCATCAGCCGGCCCATGAAAAACTGGGAGCCAAAGAGCTCAGAAGGGACAAAGGCGCCGTACTTGGGGAAGCCCACCTCATACGGGGAGAACTCCACCCATTCTGCGGGAAAGGCAACACCTTCCCTCAGCCACAAGGGTGGGGAGTCTTGCTGGATGGGGTGAGGGCAGGGAGCCGGCCTTCTCCTGGGCCAGGCCATGGGGTGGGGGCCTAAGCTTAGAGTGCACAACTGCCAGAGTAGCGGCAGGGGGCACAGGAGAAAGCCGGCCTCCGCTTTCCTCTGGCCTGCTCTACCCCAGCCCCAAGCTCTTGACCCATCTTTTGAGCCGCCCCACCCCCAGTCTGAGAGACCTGCTGCCTCCCTTCCACTCACCCCCAAACTCAAAGGTACTCAGGCTCTTCTCCTTGGTGTTGAGGGCACAGTAGATGGGCAGTGGGTTCTGGCCACGCTCCAGTGCCTGCTGCTGATCAGACAGCTTGTGGTCATGGGGCTAAACAGAAAGATTATTGGGCCTGAATCCCACGTCCTTGTGGCTGTCATCTTTCTCACCTCTCCATCCCATAACTGCCCATCCCCCTGGTCACACGCCACGGTATCCTCCCTGAGCCGGGGGGGAACCCTGGACCCCCTTCCCACCTCATCATGCAGCAGGGCTTCATTGAGCAGTGCCCACAGGTCAGTAAAGCAGGAAGGGTAGCCCTGCTGGGCCCGCTCCCTTAACTCCTGCCGATACCGCTGTAGCCGGGAAGGGGCCAAGATGCTCAGTTTGCTCTTGACCACTTGTGCTCTCGCTGCTGCCGTCGGCCCTGCCAGGTCCTTCTGTGACCAGTCTGGATCTTCATAAAGGTTTGCCATAGCCCTGGCAAAAAACAGAGGCAAGTGGGAGGGGGTCACCCCATGGCTCTGTACAAGCCTTCGGTCCCTGCTGCCTCCCTGGCTACCTCCTACTGCAATGAAAGAGAAAGGGAGAGTGTAAGAGAGACACTTTGGGAGCAGAAATGACTTGTCTTTGGATCCTCTGCACCTTGTGTCTAGCACTTGTAAGCACTGAATAATGCTCATTGATGAATGAATGAAAAAGATTTACTAAGTTTTCAAATTTTTGTTGATAATATCTAGTGAAAGGAAGGAAGGAAGGAAAAAAGAAAGGAAAAGGAAAGAAAAGTAGGAAAGGAACAGAGGCATTTGGGTGGTAGAATGGATAGAGCACTGGGCCTGGAGGGACCACAGACACTACTGCTATTAGTCATGTGACCCCTGGGCAAGTCACTTCAACTCTGTCTGCCTCAATTTTCTCAACTGTGAACCTCCCAGGGCTGTGTCAGGCTCCAATGAGATATGTATAAAGTGCCACACAACGTTCTTGGGACCTCATAGACATTTAATAAATGCTCATTCCCTCCCTTTTTTTCTATTACTCGGTGCCAGATTACACCCAGATTACAAATACAAGGAAATTATACCTGCCCTCCAGGAGCTTGCATTTGAATGAATGAAGCGAGCTTTCCTGGATATGAAACCCAGTACTTCCTCTTCTAGTCAGATCCAGCCGGGACTGGAGGTGTTTCCACAATTTTGTTGGGTCAGGGAGACCTAAGAATCTCCTGGAGGTGATGTGCTTGCTTTCTCATCACCTAGCAAACTCCCTCTAACATCCTTTTCCCTTAATGTGCTTGTGGCAGATGCGGGGATAAGCTCCCGTGGCCTAACTCTGCCCCAACCCTGCGGGTACCACCCAGACCACACCCTTGGCTCACCAGGTGGAACCTGAGGCTCCTGTGAGGTAGGAGACACAATCCAAAAGCCCCAGCTCCTTCAGGCCCGAGAGCTGCCCATACAAGGAAGTCATTGCCCGGATCCCGCCTCCTGTGGCCATGATGGCCACCACTGGAACCTGAGAATGGGAGTAGCCCTAGTGAGGCCTCTGAGGAACAGACTCTGATTCGACTCTAAGGCAGGAGATGAAATGCTGAGCACCAGCCATAGACATCAGCCAAGGACAAGTTCAACTCCCTGGAAAGAATCTCAGAAGTCCAACCTCCTCTTTTTTACAGATAAGGAAACTGAGGCCCAAGGTGGTAAACATCAGAGGGAAGATTTGAACCTGCGTCTTCTGACTCCAGAGCCAATGATCTTTCCACCCAAATTCCAACCAGACCCTCCAGTCTTTACTTTTTTTTTACTTTGTGACTTGGTCCTTCTGGAGAGTATTGGGAGGCTGCTGAAGTCAGCAAGAGCATCAAAGAGTTTTGGCCAGCCACAAAACTTCTCTATTCCCAAGAACCCCACAAAAATCAGACCAGAACAATGTCCTCCTTTACCTCCTCTCACCCTTGCCCCATATAAAGGGGATTCTTCCACAACTAGACTCCCCAGAGTCACCTGCTGGTCCAACCTTTGGAAATGAAAGAGCTGGAACTAGTTTTATCCCCCTTGGGAGATGACCCCTAATTACTTCAAATTTCCTGAGACAACTCCTTATGGAAAAAAGATCTGTACCTTCAGATGGGTCTGGGATTCATGTCTACAAAGCAATAGGATAACTGCTTGGCTGCTCTACCAAGAATCCCAAAATGGAATTTTATGGAGGTGCTTCCAATAGGACAAAGGGATATAAAATTGGGAGTTGGAATTGAAAAGCAGAGGACATGAAAGTCATATATACACCCAGGTTTCCCAATTTTTTTGAGGGGGGGATGGGGCGGAGGAGCTTTGGTTTCATCATTCATCCCAGTGTGGGAAATTCCTCTGCTGAGGGATGAGCCATCAGCCAGGACCTCCACTTTGGGTCTCCTACAACCCAATTACACGAGTAAGCAAAGTAGAATGTCTGTTCACACTCCTCAGATGGACTGGGAATAAGATGTAAGCTTCAGGAAAATGGAGTCCCACCTGCCCTCCCTATCCATGTAGACTTCTTGCTCCTGGGCTCAGACTTTACTATCTGCCCTGCTGCTGCATCTGCATATCCCCAGGGCACTAACACCTGACCTGCAGATGGATCTGTTGCTCCTGCAGCACACTCAGAGCCCCTTGCTATATTCTCTTGTGTCACTTCTCCCTTGAGAGCAGGGGAATAGAGTCTGTCTCACTTTTTCCTATTTGTAAACCCTGTGGCTTTCTTTTCATAAAGGCTTAACAAATGCTTTCTCATTCATTCATCCATCCATCCTCCATCTTCCATCATTCATTCATGTAGATTAGCTGCCAGACTTGAGACAAGGTAAGTGGCCTTGTCTCTCCCAAATCACAACCTCTGAAGAACCTCTCAGTGCCTCAGACAAAGCCTTATTAGGCACTTCACAAGGTGAGGAGGAAAGGACCGCCAGACCGAGAGCTGGGAGGCAGGCCCCGCTGGCGAGGAGGCTCCTAATTTGGTTGAAGTTCTGCCCTGCAGCTCGCTGGCTTCACCTGCAGGGAGGATATGGTTTGGTCAGCGGCTTCAGCCCATCCCCATTCCCATGCGGGCCCAGCCTCCGAACCTCATCCTCCTGCAGTTCATCCTTTAATTGCAGCACTTGTTTCAGGGCTTTAGCCACCACCTGCTTCCTCTTCCTTAGGAAGGCCTGCTCCTCCTCACACAGCCCAAAACCCAGGCGCACTGCCAGCTCCTCGGGGCTACAACAGGCAAGGATTAGAATGCAGCAAGTCAGCCCACGGCGAGCAGTGTCGAGCGGGCGCTTTCTGGGTCCCTTCCTGAAGGAACTCTTAGAGAGAGGGAAACTGACCTCCCCTCAGCCCCAAACTAGCCCTCGGCCCTACTGTTTCCTGATTCCTTTCTTACTTCCCCTGCTCTGTGGATGTGAAGTAATCTCTGTGTGGAGATACACAGAACCACAGTCCATACAAATGGCATCTTGCAGGGCAGGCAGAACTCTCCCTGCCAAGGCTGACTTCAGAATCCTCAGTCATTGCATGAACTGATGCTGAGTGAAGTGAGCACAACCAGGAGATCATTATACACGACAACAAGATCATACACAGATCAATTCTGATGGATGTGGCTCTCTTCAACAATGAGGTGATTCAGGCCAGTTCTAATACTTGTGATGAAGAGAGCCACCTACTCCCAGAGAGAGGACTGTGGGAACTGAGTGTGGATCACAGCCTAGTATTCTCCCCTTTTTTATTGGTGTTTGCTTGCATTTTGTTTTCTTTCTCATTTTTTCCCTTTTTGATCTGATTTTTCTTGTGCAGCATGATAAATGTGGAAATATGTATAGAAGAACTGCACATTTAACATATATTGGATTACTAGGGGAAGGAGTCAGGGGGAAAGGGAGGGAAAAAATTTGGAGCACAAGGTTTTGCAAGAGTGAATGTTGAAAATTATCCATGCATATGTTTGGAAAATAAAAGGCTTTAATTAAAAAAATAACCCTCAGTCATAAGCATGCACAGAATTAACTCACCCCCTCCACCCTCCCTTTGCACACTGAATTAAAAGAAGAGAGAAGGGTCAAATTTTTCTCTTTAATTCTGGGGTCCCCAATCTATTTGAGGTAAGGAGTTCCCCTGCCTACCATCTGAAATGCTCATGAACTCTAAAGTCAGGTGTGCTAGTGACTATTGGTCAATAACCAAGCATTGGTTATTGCTTAAGGATTCGACAGTTGAGCTCAGAAACCTGGGCTTTCAATAAATGTGACATGGGATTTATTGACTATGCCTCCTTTGATCTTGCTGGCTGCAAGTGTCTAGTAGAACACAGACCTTCCTTAACTGAATTCTGTTTAAGTAAAGGATCTAGTCCTGGAAAGTATTAGCATATGTTAACTGATGGACAGAAGAAGCAAAAAGGCTGTTTCCTCCCTCCCCTGGGGCTCTCCTCTATTTGCATATGATCTAATAGGAATTTAGACTCTGTGGATCTTCCTCTTCGCACCTACTCATCCTTCTTCCTCTCCCAACCACCCAAAGAAAGAGAAGACAAGAAACTTTAATTCCTACAGAGCCCTCCCTTCATCCTAGGGAGAGAACCATTCATGCTCTTTCACAGCTTTGAGAGCTGGCTAGACATCAGTCTCCTCCCATCTTGATGACTCCATTGCCCAAAGAACCCTCTCCAAGTTCTGCTTCCCTTTATCTCCATTTCCTCAGGCCACAGGCAACCAGACACTCACCCTTTCTCAGTTTTCAGCTGCATCATCAATGCAGGTTCCTGAAAATCATTAATATTCTCATCATGAACTGGTGATGAGAATTCCAGCCTCCCTCTCCCTGGAAGCCCTGAATCCCAGCCACGGAGCCTTACGCCCTGACTTCCCCAAACCCAGCAACCCCCTTCAGAGATGCCCATGGTGTGGGGGCTGAAAATCTGGGCTGCATAGAAGATGCTCTTCCCACTAACCCCCCTAGGGGTTAATGCTCTAAGAGTACTAACCTGTGGGAAAGAACAAAAAGACAGTCAGAAAAGCAAAGTAGTTGCCCATAGATTGAGAATGGCTGAACAGATATAATGAGCCCAATGTAATATTATTGTGCCATTGAAAGTGACAGATATAAGATATTCAGAAAACTGACTTGGGACGAAGAAAGCAGAGCCAGGAGGAAAATATACACATTCACTAGGATGACAAATTAAAACAACACTAGCAGTAAGCTCAGTAAAAGAAAAAGAGCCACCTTGGGAAAAGGCTGATGAAATGAGCTCCTCTTCTCTTGGGGAGGGAGCTATGGGGGAAAGACTATGAGTATGGAATGCTGCACACACTGTCAGATGGGGTGGCTCCATTGCTTAACTCTTAGTCACAAGAAAGAGTTCAATGGAGGCAGGCAGAGAGGGAAGGGGAAATGCAGAGAGATCGATCAAGACAAAAACCAAAACTTTACAGCTTATAAAGAAAAAAGCAATGTGGCTAGGCCTTCTGGGGCCCAGACAGATGATTTTTGTCACTTGGGGGAAACAGTACTGGGGCTCCTACCTCTGTGGGTAAGGCGATCTTCACAGTGTGACCGGAAGGTAGAGATTTCAATGGCACCTTCATCACCTCCTGAGAAGAGCCCTGAAGAAAGCAAGGATGAGTTACATGAAGGAACAAATTATCACTTCAACCCCAACTTACTCAATGTGGGATGAGGTGGGAACAGAGTAAAAGCACAAGATGGGAGGTCCCGGAGCTATCAAAGGTGCTCCTCTTATTCTATAGAGGAGCAGTAGGAGGGGGAAGTGGGCTAGAGAAGAGAAGAAGGGAGATAGCGGTCAAAAAAAGGATTGGTAGTAGGGCTGGAGTGAAGAGGGTTAGGAGCTCCATCACCCCCATAAGTAATCCCTGGGGGGAGATGTCTACAGTACTGTAGCCCTCCACCTCCTCTGCAGCCTTAAAAACCCAGAAAGAAATGTTCCCACCACCAAAGGCCTTTGAACATAAAATGGTTCAACATCAGAAACCCTTATGGTTTCATAGTGGAAATGACAGTAAAGAAGATGCATTTCCACGTCCTTTGCTGCTCTGCCCTGAGGACCACTGGGCCTTTCTATTGAGTTGAGGCTGAAACCTCCTGTATATGTGATCTCCCCTCTTCCAGACTGTGTACTTTTTAAGAGCAGGGATTTTTTACTTCTATCCCTGATGCCTAACAGTGTTTTGCACACAGTAAGTGCTTAATAGATGCTCATACATACATACATACATACATATATGCATTCCTGTCCTCCTGGGAGGTCGAGAACATTACCTGGAGCTTAACACTTAGCTCTGACTCCCAGCAAGTTGGAGAGTGGAAATGGATGGGGCTGGTGCCTGAGGTGACAGTCTGGCGGCCCTCATAGGACCCCAGCACTAGGGCTTCGACTTTACCATCTGCCTCTGGAACACAAGGAAGACTGAGGTGGGGGGTAGGGGAAACGACTCCTATCCTCCCTCTCCCTAATGCTGGGGCTCTGGGGGTACCCTGGGAAAGCCCTGCCCATAATGGTCTTGTTCAGCCTCCTGCCAATGCACACCAGGAATAAAGGGCTATCCATCAGTGTGATGATGACCACATTCCCTAGTCCCATTCCTCCTCTGTTTCCCAAAAGAGACCCAGGCTACAATGATCCAGCTCACTCTGGCAGGGGAAGCAGGGACTAGAGCTAGGAGCCAGAGCCTAGAAACCCGACTCTTCCTATGATCAGAGATGTAGAGTTGAAAGAGACCTTAAAGGTCCCAGATGTATTCTATGATCAGAATTCAATCCCCCCATTTTTCATATAAGGAAACTGAGGCCCAGAGAGATTAAGTGATTTATATTAAGTGACAGTCTCTTTCCATGGCACCATACTGCCTGGATTCCCAACTGGAGATGCTGACTCACAAAGCTGAAGGTTAAAGATTTATGAGAACAGGAGCTGTAGCCCAAGGGTAAATAAAGGAGGCTTACCTGAGTTATCTTGTATGCTCTCTATCTTTTCTAGCTGAACATGCAAACTGGAAAGCTCTCGGGCCTGAGTTAGGAACAGAATAGCTCAGATGTAAATTCCTAATCTCTCCATGCTTCAATCTCAACCATTCCATCCCTGTTCTTGATTCCCTAAGACCATGCTCTATTTGCTCCTAGGTAACTAGGGATCTTCCTCAGGTCCCAGATGGACATAGAGTTTGAGACAAGACCAAGGAGAACATGAGATTTGAATCAGCTGTGACATCCCTGCTCCCAGCATACCCGAATACTACATCTTCTCCCTTTGTGCTTCCTTTTAGGAAGCTGGAAACTAAATGTCAAATTAGGAGGCATGGATTACCTCTCCCTCCATCCCACCCCATCCATCTCATCCCATCACATCCCATCCCATCCCATCCCATCCCACCCCATCCATCTCATCTCATCCCACCCCATCCCATCCCATCCCATCCCATCCCATCCCATCCCACCCCATCCATCTCATCCCATCACATCCCATCCCATCCTCTCCAATCCCACCCCACAAATAGAGACATGAACCTATGATTTCATTGATAAAGAGAACTATATAAGAAGCTTCTCTCTATCAATGTAGATTGACATCTTCTCTGCAACTTATCATCTTAGAGAGTTAGAAAGGACTTAGGGAATTGATTGGAGAATTTGTCCTGCATCACAGAGCCAGTATGTCCGAGGCAGGACTCAAGCCCAAGTCTCTCTGCAGCTGGGTCTCTCCAAGGTGACCTTGGGCAAGGGGTGGTAGGCAGGAGGTGACAGGGAGGAGAGAGGAGAAGAGTCCTTAGGGGCTCAACCTAATGTCCTTGGACAGATTGACTTACCACAAGGACACCATTGGTGACAAGCTGCTCAGGGCATGCTGGGCTGAAAGGAACAAAAGATCTGATTTCTAATCCTGACTTTGCCATTAGCTTTCAATGCAGCACCTTGGTCAAGTTATTTAATTCCTCTAAGCCTCAGTTTCTTCATCTATAAAATGAGGATGAGTGAGGGGATGATCTTTAAGATCCCTTCCAGCTCCAATTTCCATGATTTAAGAAACAGCCCCATAAGGGACCCCCCTACTGAGACTCCATGTTCTCATTCCCAATGATCTATGGCCCCTTCCCATAGGAAAAATCTTCCACAGTTCATGTCAATTCTGGGAGAGCTCTAGGAGGGCTAAGGCTCCATTGAATAATAGAATTATGTCAGCCCGGTACCCCACTGGGTCGTCCCAGAAAGTCCTAGCAGCTCAGCAGCTCTAGGCAGTCCCAGACTCACAGACTTTGTAGGTGAAACTCCACCTCCAGCTCTTCTTTGCCCTTGGGAGAGAAAGAAATCAGTTGGGAAAGAGTGGTGTGTGTGTGTGTGTGTGTGTGTGTGTGTTTTGCAGGGGGAAGGGCTGGAGAGGGGGATTGAGATTCAGAATACTAACTCTGAGGGAGAGAATAGCATTCCATGTAGGAGAGAAAAATAACTAACTTTCCTTCTGATACTCCCAAATAGAGCTGCCCCTTGAGCCTAGAAATAGATGGATTTGAAGGAGGAAAGGCTTCCATACTTACCAAGAGAACTTTGAACACAGCCTTACCTGGGGATTGAGGGTAAAGCTCTCCCGCCGGCTCTTCCCAACTTTCAGAGTCCCCACGTCGAAGAGCACAGAGAATATGGGGTCATCTTGAGTCATTAGGTCTTGGTCAAACACTTTCAGCTCCAGCATATTCTGAGAACAATAATCAATAATCACATTTATAAGGTGCTTTAAAATATTAAAAATGCTTTAAACACATCATTTTATTCTCACAGGGGCCTTCCAAGATGTGGACTATGATTAAATTCATTTTACAGATGAGAAACTGAGAAGGGAGGTAGGAAGTAAATGAAAGTGTTCAAAGAAAGGATTTGCAGTGAGGGAGGCAGAGAAATCAAGATAAAATAAAGTTTGACAGGAGGAATAGTGAGGAGAATAGAAACCTACAATAGGAGGAAATATTGAAGTAAATGATAAATGTTCACTGAATGAATGAATGAATGAATGAATGTGGGCCCCTTTCTTCTTTGCAAAAGTCCGGGGTTACAAGTATGAAATACTGCATATATTGTCAGACTTGATCAATCTGTGGAATTTGTATTGCTGAATTGCTTCCCATCCCCACCTCCATCTCTACCTGTTTCTGTCTCTGTCTCTCCCTCTTCCTCTCTTTTTCTCTCTCTCTCTCTCTCCTTCTCTCTCGGTCTCTCTCTTCTTCTCTCTGTCTCTGTCTTTCTCTCTCTGTCTCTGTCTCTCTCCTCTCTCTTCTCTCTCTCTCTCTTCCTCTCTCTCCTTTTTCCTTTCTCTCTTCTCCCCCTCTCCCTCTCTCTTTCCTTCTCTCCTGTCTCTTCCACATCTCTCCCTCTCTGTCTCTTTTAAATTATTTTTATAAGAAGCAATTCCCTGAATGGAGAGGAAGGAAAGATACATTTTGAAATGAAGATGATATTAAAAAAAGAAAAAAAAAAGATAGCAGTAAATGTGTGTGTGTGTGTGTTTGTATGTGTGTGTTGAGTGGGGAGAGTGGCTACTGTCTGGGGCACCTTGAGATGGCTATGGATCCGGAAGTGGAAGGTCTGGTTCCAGACAGGGTTCTTGCAGTTCCTTACTGTGCGTGTCCGAAATTCTTGACTGGAAGCTGTGGGCAACCACAGGCTCACATAGCTGTCAGAGTGGGTTACTAAAGAGGAAGAGGGAACACCATTTATAAAATATAGGATCAAGGGTCAGAAGGTTCCTAGACATCCTCTAGTCCAACCCCACTTTTCTTTCGGACTAGGAAACTGAGGTCCAAAAAAGCTGAGGGACTTGATAGAAGTCACAGGGATATTAAATGGCAAAGGCAAAATTCAAACTGAAAGCCCTTTGACTCCAAATCCAGAGCCCTTCCCACTAGGCCTTGATGCCTTCATGGTGGAGCAGTGGCTCTCGGTATCACAGCTTCCCATTTCCTCCTCCAAAGAATCCAAGTCACCTCCCTACCAATGTAGGAGAGCAGAGGCTCTCTAGCAAACCAAGGAGATTTGTGCCTGGAGCCAAGGGGATAAGGAAGAAAGCCCCAGGCCTGCCCTGGGAGCACCCCTTGCCAGATGCTCCAAGTCAGCCTCAGCCTCCTTGGCTCCAGTCCTAGTCCTGACTCCCGGCTAGGTTCAGGGCCATCAAACCGACAGGAGAGGAAGGAGTTCCGTACTCACATATATCTTTGGAGGGGAAGCCGTGAGCCTTTAGGACCCGAACTGAGAGCAGGCTGCTACCAGGGTTGGGCTAGGAGGAAGAGGCAAATGAGTGTTGCACGATTATGGGGGGGCTGATGTAGACTGGGGCAACCCTTTGTTGTTTTCAGCCTGACACCAAAGAAGCGTGCCACAGGGGACACATGGCTCACACAAGTAAGCTTTCAACCATGCTCTTGCACTTGGACAATCCTGAAGTAGGAGATGAAGTTCTTGATCTCGAGTCTCCACTTCTTTCAGTTTAGTTTATCTTTTTTTTTTCTTCTTTCCTTCTTTCTATTCTCTTTTTCTCCCTCGCCTTTCATTTTATAACTGATGAGCCCAGATAATGTGCTGCCCAAATTAAGACTGAAAAGGGTAGGGTGGACAAGTTGCTGTCTTGGCCCTGGGCCCCTGTGGTAATTTAAAGGGTTAATTGTTGTTGGTGGTGTCCCTTTTTCTTGACCCTGGGCCAAGTGAGAGGCCAAGGAGAACTCCTTGAGAGCAGGTTGGTCTCATTCTTGGCCTTTGTATTCCCAGTGCCTAGTAAATGTTTGTATGAGAGGGATCTCATCTCCCCCAGTTTTTCATTTATAGCTTCTCTTGCCTCATTCAATTATCTTCTGCCTTTGTGAGGTTTGGCTGGAGAAGTTCCCAACCACAAATACCCCCAATGGGGTAACGCCTGCCCTGACCTGCCTGAGGGATGTTGGGGTGCTACCTATCCCTCCCTCTTATCCTTAGATTATCAGTGAGTGACAGACAGCAGGGACAAGAACTCCCTCATGTCAGCCCTAAGGCTCCCACACCCCCAAGCAGGAGCTGCTGAGTCACTAAGCATGATCTGGAAGGCAAGTCATTCATTTCCTTCTGAGGCCCTGGGAGGTTGGTGGCCAGATAGGATGGAAGCCAAGTAACCCTGGTCCCAAGAAAAGCTCTATCTGGAGTCTGTGGGCCCCCGAGGGACTTTCTAACTTTTAAGTTTGACTGAACCTTCCCTCCCCCACCCCCACACACATAAACACAATGTCCCAGAAACTCAGAATCCCAGATTTGAAAGGGACCCTGGTTGCCATCCAGACCAAACTTACTCCCCAAGAATCCCTATTACAGGGGCAGCTGGGTGGCACAGTGGATAGAGCACCAGCCCTGAAGTCAGGAGGACCTGACTTCAAATCTGGTCTCAGACACGTAACACTTCCTAGCTGTGCGACCCTAGGCAAGTCACTTAACCCCAATTGCCCCAGAAAAAAAAAAAAAAAAGAATCCCTATTACAATATATTTGTCAAGTGGTCTTCCAGCTTCTGTTTAACGGCTGCTAAGTGGGAGGGGAAACCAACCATCTCCTGAGGTAGCTCGCTCCCTCTACTTTCAGACAGTTCTAACAGAACTACCCAATATCAAGCCTAAACATGCATCTCGGCAATTTCACTCATTGCTTCCAGTCCTGCCCTCTGAAGCCAAACAGAACAAATCCCAACTTTTCCACATTAATAACCTTTCAAATATTTGAAAACATTTTCCCCATCCCCTTGAATCTTCTCTTCTCCGGATGAAGCATCCTTAGATCCTTCATCCCTGCCTCCTGTGGGAGAATATCTGACTCTCCTCTTCCTCTCTCCTCACCCCATCTCTTCCTTCTGCTGTAACACTGCTCCTGACTCTGGACACAGGACAAAGAGACAACTTCTCCTCCGCCAAGAGAGGCAGCATCTCTATGTAGTCCCGGTCCAATGAGGAAGAAAAACAAACATGGGCAAGTTCACCTCTGGAGCTAGAAAAGCCTGGCAGTGAGACACAGTTTAGCAAGAGCCCAGCCACAGCAGCCTGATTCCCTGATGGGTCCTTACCAGAGCCATGCCTTTGAAATCCTCTGGAGCACCAGGTAAGATGTAGTTCCAACCACAACGAAGCCTTGGAATGCAGGTACGCTGAGACCAGGGATGTCACAGAGCTCAGAGCTCCTCCCACCTTCCTGGGCCCTGGCTCAAACCCCACACCCATTTCTAAAATAATCACCTGTATTACAAATGAGGCAGGCAATACACACACACAGGGCCGAGCCAGAGCCAAGGGCTAAGGTAGGCTGGCTGTCTGGCTCATCCTGGTCCCCCACTTGTTTCCCAAAAGATGGGAGCCTCATATTCTGTCGTCTACGGCTAAAAAAGCATTCCTTGCCCAGCTGAGGCTGTTTCTTTGCACAGATCTCTCTCTGCCTCTGCCAGCAAAAGATCAAATATCCAGAATTTGGAGAGGAAGACGCTGGAAGGAATCAGCAGCCGGGAAGGGGACTCCAAACTCTGTGCTCCTCTTGGTGTTGGTAAGAGCTGCATTTCAAAATCCTGGAGCGCCAGCAGCCTTGATTCTAGCAGCTGGCTTGTGGCCCTCTGAGAAGAGTGCCAGCCCCAGGTTCTTCCACCCAGCCAGGAGGGAGGCCTTCAGCTTTGTCCAGGTGGATGGATGCACCAGGTCTT
>JAJPUD010024553.1:429-17127 GCA_023553655.1 Myrmecobius fasciatus
ATTAGATTATTTAATTTCCAATTAACTTTTGGTTTATTTTCTCCTGGCCTTATATTGCATGTGATTTTTATTGCATCATGATCTGAAAAGGATGCATTTACTATTTCTGCCTTTCTGCATTTGATTTTGAGGTTTTTATACCCTAACACATGGTCAATTTTTGTATAGGTTGCATGGACTGCTGAGAAAAAAGTAAACTCCCTATTGTCTCCATTCAATTTTCCCCATAGATCTATCATACCTAACTTTTCTAACAATTGGTTTATCTCCCTAGTTTCTTTCTTGTTTATTTTGTGGTTTGATTTATCAAATTCTGAGAGAGCAAGGTTGAGATTCCCCCACTAGTATAGTTTGGCTGTCTATTTCTTTTTGCATCTCTCTTAATTTCTCCCCTAGGAATTTGGATGCTATTGCACTTGGTGCATATATATTTAGTATTGATATTGCTAGATTATCTATGGTACCCTTTCATAAAATATAGTTTCCTTCCTTATCTCTTTTGATTAGATTTATCTTGGCTTTTACTTGATCTCAGATAAGGATTGCCTCCCCTGCTTTTTTTTGTTCACTTGAAGCATAATAGATTCTGCTCCAGCCTTTTACCTTCATCCTATATGTGTCACTATGTTTTAGATGTGTTTCTTGTAGACAACATATTGTGGGATTCTGGTTTTTAATCCAGTCTGATATCCATTTCCGCTTTATGGGAGAGTTCATCCCATTCACATTCACAGTTAGAATAACTAATTCTTTATTTCCTGCCATCTTATTTACCCAAGTTATGTTTTCCACTTTCCTTTCCCCTTTCTCCCTTCCCCCCTCCTCAGTATTTTGCTTTTGATGAGCCCCTATCCCAAACAATCCATCACCCTTTAGATCCCTTCCTCTTTTTTTAACTCCTTTCCCCTGATTCTTCTATTTTCCCTTCTATTAGTTTATCCCTTTCTTTTCCTCCTTTCCCTCCCACTTCCCTCTAGCAACAGACAAGTTTCTATGTGAAATCAAGTGTCTGATATACACTTTTAGAGCCCAACCTGATGAGAGTAAGATTTACACAATGCTCATCTCCCTCCCCTCTTTCTCTCAATTATATTAGGTTTTCTTTGCCTCTTCAAGAGATTTTACCTTTTTTTACCTCATTTTTTAGATCTTATTTTACCACTTTTTCCCTCTTTTCCCCAGTATGACAAACTTTCCCCCTCTAGTTTTCTTTTTCATATTATCAAAGTAATATCTAGTTAATTATACCCCCAAACTTTAAGTATCCCCAAAGTAGAAATAAAGCTCTCAAGAGTCCTTTCCTTTTTACATTTTTTATGCTTCTCCTGAATTCTGTGTTTGGAGGTCAAATTTTTTGTTCAGATCTGGTCTTTTCATTAGAAATAGGTGAAATTCACCTATATCATTGAATGACCATCTTCTTCCCTGGAGGATAATGCTCATTCTAGCTGGATAGGTTATTCTTGGCTGTAATCCAAGTTCCTTTGCCTTTTGGAATATCTGGTTCTAGGCCCTTCAATCCTTCAATGTGGAAGCTGACAGATCCTGTGTGATTCTAATTATTGATCCTCGGTATTTGAATTGTTTCTTTCTAGCTGCTAGCAGAATCTTTTCCTTGGTGCGATAGTCCTGAAATTTAGCCACGATATTCCTTGGGGTTTTAATTTTGGGTTCTCTTTCAGGAGGTGATCGGTGAATTCTTTCAATGGTGATTTTGCCTTCTGATTCTACAATCTCAGGGCAGTTTTCTTTTAGGATTTCCTGGAAGATAGTGTTTAGATTCTTTTTTTCATCATGGCTTTCCAGAAGTCCAATAATCCTTAGATTGCCTCTCCTAGATCTATTTTCCAAGTCAGTTGTTTTTCCTAGGAGATATTTCATATTCTCTTCTAATTTTTCATTTTTTTGTTTTGTTTGACTGATTCTTGAAGTCTTATTGAGTCATTCACTTGCATTTGTTCAATTCTTATTTTTAAAGTGTTGTTTTCTTCAGTTACATTTTTAAGCTCCTTTTGTAACTGGCCAATTGAAGTTTTTATTCATTGCACTCTTTTTTCACTTTACTAATTTTATTTTTCAATAGATTGGTGTCTTTTTCATATCTCTTTTACAGGGCATCATATCCTTCTTGCACTGATTTCAATTTATTTTCCCATTTTTCCTCCAGCTCTCTTATGAGGTTCTTTATGCAATCTTCCAGAAAGGCCTTTGGAAAGGGGACCAGTGATGGTCCTTAATAACTTCCTTTGGAGTTTTGTCTAAAGGAACCTCAAATCTGGGGTCATCACTTCTTTCTCTTGATAAAAGGTGTCTATGGTGAGAGCTCTCTTTTGCTTCTTCAATTTTTTTTTAGACAGCTGGGATGTTTCTTTAAGGCTCGGAAAAAATGTTTGCCCTGGGGCAATTTGGCAAATTATTTTAAGGTGCTGAGCTGGTGGGGGCTAGGACTAAATCGGGATTACTCCTTAAACAAGGCAAGTCTGCCAGAACACCTGTCCACAATCAGGGCAAAGTGTCCCGAGTGCCTCAGATAAACTCCATGTGTTTGGAATTTGGAGTTTGGAGTTTCTGCCACAATGAGCTGAGCTGAGTCCCACCCTCACTTCCGGCCTACACCCAAGTCCACTGTTTATCCCTCTGTCTGAGTTAGACAAACCTGATATGAAGTTCTTCAGAGAGCAGTGTCCAAATATTTCTGGATTCGTTGGCTTGAAGATCAGTTCAGAGGCTTATTTTATTGTTGGTTTGAGAGAAGATGGGTGGAGGATGCACAAAGTCATGTTTTCACTCTGCCATCTTGGCTCTGCCCCCTGTTTCCATTTCTTGAAGTCTATTTTAAGGAGTTTTCTTCAGTTAATTTCTGGTTTTCCTTTTCCATGCCCTCTTGCAAAGATCTCATTTCCTTTCCCCATTTTCTTCTGACTCTCTTTTAAGAACCTTTTTGAATTCTTCCAAGAGTGCCTTGTAAAATGAAAACCAACTCATATCACCCTTTGAGGTTTCATCTGTTATTTATTTGCCTTTATCATCCTCAGACTCTGAAGTCTGTGCTTCTCTTTCTCCAAAAAAAGCTGTCTATAGTTAAGAGTTCTTTTTGCTTTTTTGCTCACTTTTTAAAGGTCATTTTCAGGGTTGGAGAGGATAAGAAAAAGCAATTTTCTTCTTTCCCAGAAATCTGAAAACTTGAAGGGAATTTAGGAACTATAAAGTCCAAAGTAACTTCTGGAAATCTGTTGTACTTTAAATATTTGTGGGTTCTGTCACTCCAAAACAAGTTCAGATGCTTAATCTGCTATTAATTTGAGGAAAGCTCAGAGGAGGTCACACAGACACTTGTCTGTTCTCTATCATCTTTGGCTCCATTCCTGCTAAGCACTTTGAAAAAAAAGAACAATTCAAATCAGATGTTTCATTTGATCCATATATCTCTGTGATGTAAATACTATTCCAATTTATTTGAGGAAACTGAGGCTGGAAGAAGTTAAAGGATTATCCAGAGCCATATAACTAGTAATTGTTTGAGGTTGGAACTCTGGTCTTCCTAATTCCAAGCCCAATTCTTTTATCACCATGCCTCCTAATTGTTTGGAAGCATGTCTATTAAATAGATGTATTTTTAGCAGTTCCACTTGTACATGAAAGGAAGGCGATTAAGTTCCTCAGGTATTTTGCAAGAAATATAATACATCTAAAACCTCATTACATTTCTTTCTCTTCAGTCCTTGAGTTGTTTAGTCAGGTCCAACTCTTCATGACCCTCTAAATCATAGCATACCAAACACTTCTGATATGAAGGTTCCTCTTCCAATGTCATGTGTTTCAACATTTTTTAATTCTGCCCATGGGATTTTCCTGGCAAATATGTTGGAGTGCTTTGCCATTTCCTTTTCCACTTTTTTTTGCATATTTTATGCAAGCAGGCAGGGATTAAGCAATTTGCCTATGGTCACACAGATTATGTCTGACTTCAGATTTGAAATCTGGCCTGATTCCAGACTCACTTTCCTATCCACTGCATTACCTAACTGTCCCCTTGTCCTTCTTTTTAGTATATCTAGGATTTTGGTCACAAGAACCTGAAAATTTGCAACAACCAAAATAAGCATAATAGGACAAGTGGACAGTGAAACACAATTTATTTATTCTAAGGCTCTAATTTTCAGGGTTGGGCAAGGATAAGAAAAAGTAATTTTCCTCTTTCCCAGAAATCTGAAAACTTGAAGGGAATTTAGGAACTATAAAATCCAACCTATACCTTATTGAAAATCCCTTCTATAATAAATCTCACAAGTAGTCATTCAGCCTTCAACTTGAGGATTTTGGGTAATAGACACCCTTATGGATTACTAAGGCATCCCATTTCATTTTTGAATAATTATAGTTAGTATAAAGTTTTTTTTCATACAAATAATTCAGTCTTAATAAATCTATGCAATTGTTCTGTTCTGTTGAGAATTTTTCTGTACCCTGACTAAATTATCCAGTATTACAGCATCTCTCCAAGCTATATGCCATCTGCAATATTGATATGCTTGCCATCTTTGCCTTTATCCATGCCATTGTTAAAAATGTTTAACAGAATAAGACCATGAAAAGATCCCTGGGGCACTACAATAGAGACCCCTCTTTGAGCTGACATAAACTCATTAATGTCTCTTTTGGAAGCTAGATCTGGCCATTCAAACAATTTAGATCTAACTGTACTATCTTCTAGATTTTATCACTCACTCTCATCCACAAAAATAGCATGAGAAATACTGTCAAATACTTGATGAAAAAAAATTAATTAATTAATTTATATACTATGTAATTTTCTTGATCTCGATATCAAGTAATCCTGTTGACAAACAAAATGAGGATATTCTGCAATGACCGATTCTTAATTAAGCTATTCTATTTTTCAATGATCATTTCTTTTCTTTTGAATTATCCACAAATGTTCTTATTCATTAACTCACTTACCCTGGAGGAAGTATTGTAATGTATAGTATGATTAATTTTTAAAAACAAATATGGGACTAGAAGTTAACAATATGGGATCTAGATATAAACATATATTCCACAGTTATAGGAGGTAGAATATCATGGGTGAAAAACAACAAAAGTTTGACTATATTGTATAGTGCATAAAGGGTAGTAACATAATAAACCTAGAAATGTAGTTTGGAACCAGGACTCTAATTCTCAAAAGCCATTTGTACTTGCTCTTATAAGGTAATAGAGAGTCACTGAAGTTGATTATGCAAGAGAATGATACTGGTCAGACTTGTGCTTAGGGGTATTACTTTGGTGGTTGTATGGAAAATGGATTGTAAAAGAAAGAAACTTCAGACAGTAAGACCAATTAAAAGTAGACATGGCAATAATTCAGTGAGGAATAGGAAAAGCCTAAATTCTGACCACCATATAAATGGGAAGAAAGGAATATATGTAATAGTGTTATGAAGTATGTATAATTGACAAAACTTAGCAAATGATATGGTGTTAAGGGATCAAGTATGACTGCAAGTTTGAGGATAGGGTAATTGGAATTTTCTATCTTTGAAAGAAATATGGAAATTTGGATTCAGGGTGGGTTGGAGGGAAAAGATAATAATAATATTGTTAATATGATCAATGTGGCCCACAAATCAGGAAGCCATTTACAGAAAGTTTAGTCATCTTTTCTTTTGGCTGGAAAGAAGGAATATTTTGTATTTCTTCCCTAAATCTACCCCTAGTCCCCACCATCAGTTTCACCCTTGTGTTAGCCTGACTCAGAATTTCATTCCTTCCAGTCTCAAAGCTTTGGCATTTGACTTTCACAATCCTAAATTTGTGAATTGAATAATTTCCTTTTCCCCTTTAGATGCATACAATGTATTTCTAGCACCACATCATATGAAACTCAGAGAAAGAAACTTCAATTGTGGAAAGAGTGGCCTAGATAAAACCTCATTTAGAAACGATAGGAGTCATTAGAGCATAGTTCCCTGCCCAGGGAGTAACAAGAAAGTGAATGCTTATAAAGCAGCCCATTTAATAGATGGGACTATAAATGGTACTATTGTAAAATGGTCCAGGCTGTATTTTTCAGTCTCAATAACTCACGGATTTTGATATATTATTAACTTGTAGCAGGAGACTGTTAAGTAGCTATTACAATGGCTAACTGATGTTATATACACTAAAGGAAAGACAATTTTGTAGTCCCAATAATAAATGATTTAATTAGGTAATAATACCTGAAACAAAGTAACCAGATGATTCTCATCTTGTCATTGTTGAAAACTAGGAGCAAAGGATAATTTTAGGTTCAAAACAAACCATCAAAAGAAATATGTTTTAGAAGTATATAGAACCATAACTAGGATGGGCAACTAGGGCCTTGTCTTCAGAGTACACAACTTTAAAGGACTCTAATACCATTTGAACCCCTTCAAAAACATAGAATCAACTTTGCTTACCATCTAATTAGCAAGAATAAAGTAAAAATCCTGACAATAACATCATAGGCAAAATCCTTTCTTCCTATGGGGCCAGTTTCCCAAAGATTTAGCTTCCTTGTCATGGGCTAATATTTCCTAGTCTTTCCCTACCTAAACTTGCGTCCTGAACTATCTTTCTCCTGTTCCAATTAAATGTCGCAAAATGTTGATTTGGGGTAGATTTTGTGCTATTTTCCCATTTGGAAAAATATATAGTTACATCTTAGAGGATACCAATCTAGAAGGGTCCAAACTGTCTAACCATATGCAGAAAAGCCAGGAGGAATGCTGAAAGAGATAGCTGTAAAATATTCCCATCATGTTGATAAATTCATCTCTTCCCCTATTTCTAGGATGTTATTGTAATGTTAGCTGAGCTTCCCAATGCATGTTGGAATTAATGCAAATAATTCAGAAGCTCCTTCTCCCAGTCAAATTCAAGTGTAATGATACTAAAATGATTCTTCAAATACAATCCACTAAAGACTTCTGTAAAATGTAGGTTTAGCAACAGATTCATGACCACCCCTATCAATTGTTTACACATCATTCATAATAACAATGCAACCTAATACATTTTGGTGGGTTTTTTATGCAATATATTTTCATATCTTGACTTTTTAAAAACTTCTAAAGTGTGAATGTTTTCTTAATCTTCTAGTATTTTTTGATAAGAGGAGAAGGAAAAATTGCCAGGTACACATTTGCTCATGAATGTAAATGATTTAGATTGGAGAGGACAGTTTCAAGGTCTGAACATCACAGAAAAAGATGGAGGATAGTACATGAATTAGGAAAAAGGGAAATATTGTGATGCAGTAGTAATAATAACAGCCAAATATATTTGCATGATGCTGTATATAATTTCCAAAGCCTTTTAAAATACTCCCTTTTTGCATCAAGATAGATAAAAGTATAGAAATTCATGTGCGTGTGCACACACACAAACACACATATACACTCACACTCATATACAAAGGCCCAAATACATGTAACCTCCTCTAATCAGCCAATTGTTCTTTTACCTATAACAAAGCTGTGTGGAGATGTGTTGAATTTTGAGAAAGCTTCTAATGAAAGAAGATCTTCTAGAATAATAAAATTACCCTACTACTGGTTATTCCAGTTCCAGGACAAGCTAGTCTGCAGCATATGGAGTGTTATAATAGAATAGCATGTGTGTATTTTTAAGTCAGACAAGAAAGGGACTGATTTCTCAATAGCTCTGAATCCGGGAGATTCCTTTCAAATCTGGAAAAATGACCATCTGAGAATGGGGGTTTACAAACCAAAGTTAGAATTCTCTGGATATATAAAAATTGTAAAATGGATGGATGGATTCAATGTTGGAGGAGGAGAGAATTCTCATCCTATTCTAATGCAATGTTTGCATTTTAATTGAATGGATATGTAATTGGAGTGAATATCCAGTAGTTTATTCCAAAACTGTTCATTTTGAATGTTGCCTGATTTTTAAATCACTTTATAATCAACCTGGTAGTGTGGACAACAGGGTCAGGAAAACTACTATTTATGGTCTACTTAATTGAATTTTCCATTTTCTTGAATTTTAGATAGGGCACTTTGGGGAATCAATAACTAAATTCGTCAAGTTTATATTGACTTAGGAAAACACAAGTGAAGGAAAATAATTGAAATCCTAGTTAAAACTACATAAGTCTGGGGATTAAAAGAATTGTCCCTTTAGGATGTTTACGGCTTTTATGGAAAGAAAATATTTTTACCATGCTTTAAACATAGGCTTTAACCCCCAACAATAGTTAGCACAAGCTTGAAAATATTGGATACATTATAGATTCTGATTAGATCTAGTTATTAATGATTGCTGGGAAAATTTAGCCGTCACTTTACCTCTCTGTGCCTTAACTTCCCCAGTTCTCATATATTGACCATGATAATAGCATTAGTGAAGCAATGTAGTGGGAAGAAAAGAATACTGCACTTCTACTCAGGAGAGAACTAAGGTATTTTTCTCAAAAGGAGAGGAAAGGGGAGACAGACATTTATTAAATACCTGCTATGTTCCAAGTACTGTGCTAAGGACCTTACAAATATTATCTAATTTGAACTTCACAAAAACCCTGGAAGTCAGGAAATTCTCATTTTACAGTTGAGGTGAAAAGCAGTTAAGTAACTTGCCAGGGTCACACAATTAGTTCGCATCTGGAGTTGAATTTGAACTCTGATAACACTGACTCCAAGTCCCATACTTTGTCAATTATACCACCAAAGTTATTCTCTATTCTAAATATATATCATACAGCAAATTAATAGATGACAGTTAATCAAAGAAATATGTGATCAAAAAGATTGTCTGTGATCATGTGAGATGATGGAAAATTCATATGCTCCATCTCATGATATTAAGAGAAAGCAATGAAGGTTGCAAGTACTTTAGGGGTATTTCCTGTGACAAATTAAAAGAAAAGAGCTTCATAGGATAGGCAGGCAAAGATAGGTAATAGGCTACATTGGCAGAAAGGATATTCATATCATAAAACTAGAGACCTATTTTTATTTTAACTTATCTCAAAGCACAAAGCACTTCAGATCACAAGGCTGAAATCCCTACTGCCTAGAATGCTAAATCAGTTTGATTCCTTATTGATTATTATTATTATTCCTATCTTGCCCAGATTGGAAATGCATGAGTTACTCATAGCCCCACTCTGATCATGGGCCTCTGATCTGGGCCAATTCTCCTCTCCCTAATACAATCTAATATTTCTGCCCACTCTATTCCCAACTCCCACTCCCCCAAATCCTGGGGAATCAGCATATTAGTACTCAATTTAGCACAGTAGACATTCAATTGACCTAGCTCACTGCATCTGACATCAGAACTTTAGCGAAGCTAATTTTTACCAATGTTCAGAAAAAATAAGAACATTACAAAATAAGTTATACCTATCCCCTTACTCAACAATCCTCTTCCTTTTAGGTTCCCTTTGTCCATATTGTTTTATTCAGAGTCTTATTATAGTCATATTTTTGACATTAAAGAAGTCTAGCTCTTTTCTCAAGCTTATTACCTGACTCATTGCCTTTGAAAGATAGAGTTGGATTTGTGTTTGAATCTTGCCTCATACACATGTTAGTTAGATCACCCTGGAGAAGTCAATTGACCTGTCTAGAGTGTCATTTTCATTTCCAGTAAAATGGGCATAATGGGCATCAAGGTGACAGAGAAGTGATTAGAGCACAAGATTTGGAGTCAGGAAGACTGATGTTCTTGAACTCAAATGTAGCCTCAGACACTTACTTAGCTGTATGACTCTGCATAAGCCACTTCACCCTGTTTGTCTCAGTTTTCTCATCTATAAAATGAGCTGCAGAAGAAAAGTCAAACTACTTCAGTATCTTTGCCAAGAAAACCCCATGAATCATGAAGAGTAGGATATGATGAAAAAGCAACTGACCAAAAATGGGCACAAAAATATCACCTATATAACAGAATAATTGTGAGAATAGAGATAATGTATAAATAGTCACTCAATCAATAAGCATTTATTAAGTTCCTACTATATGCAAAATATGCTATTTTTCTTTTACCTCCATACTTTTGCATGACCTATTTCCCTAATTCTGGAATGAAATCTATCTTTACCTCTACCTTTTAGGTTCATTATATTCCCTGAAAGCTCATTTCAAGAAATTTCTCATGGGAATTGTTTTGTTTTGTTTTGTTTTGTTTTAATTCCCCTATTTTAGTATCTTTTCCACCTTTAAATTATTTTGTATTGACTTACCTGTTTGAATGTTATATTTTTAAGTAAGGTATAAACCCCTTAATGTTAGGGTCAATTTCCTTTTTGTGCCTTTGTATTCTTAGAATAGTACCTGACACAAAGAAGATGCTTAAAATGAATTAAACTACTGTCACCAAATGTCTTCTATGATCCCTCCAAAACTCTTAAGTTCTGCTTTGCTAATTTCTTATTCTAATTATCTTATACCTTTTTTTTTTACTTAAAAAGTTTTCTTTTTTTTCTGAGTACATTTTTTCTGCCTTGAGCATAGTTATTTTATAATTTCTTTTTCTTTTACTTGAATCAGTGACACAAATACATTTCCCAATTAATGATTGCTTTTTAAAAATATATTCAAAATTATTATTTAACAAATCAATGGGTGAAAAGAAAAGAAGAATATGATGGTGAAAAATTCAAAACCTATCACAGGAGCATCAAAAGGAGGAAAACTCCATCCAACATCTAGGCCCAAGGGGAATAACAGCATGGGGACACAATCTGCTCCATGCTTCCAGTGCTCAGGCTACCACCTGGTGGTGTTTTCCCTCACATTTTTAAGCCAAGAAAAAAAAAAGTAAATATTTTCTTCCTCCATTTTTCCCAACACTATATGAAAATTGTTACCAATATATTTGTCAAACTACACCAGAGCTGTCTCAGTCAAAAAAGTTCATTTTTTAAAAAAGTTGTTCCAGGTGCAACTAAAGTTGAATTATGATAATATACTATTATGATATTGAATTTGGACTTGTCATAACAGAGTAGCTTCCTCACTGACTTTGGTAAAAAAAAAAAGACCACAATACATTCCATCCATTATGAAATTCACTACCACAGAAGAAAGATACCTTGCAAACCAGCTTGCATAATAAAAAGCAAACAGATGTCACAATAAAGATACTGAATTTGAATCACTTTAATGTTGTCTTTGGGTCCTATTAAAAATCCACTAGAACAGAACATAATATGTAAGTCTAAAATAAACTTTGTTGATTATTTCACATTTGGATATCTACATTTAGGTCATTTCTGCTAAGAATGTAAAAATGGAATCAAATTTTTTTCTGCTATATTTCTATGTCTTCAAAAAAAAAAGATTTTAGCTCCATGGCAAGCTTAGTTTGGTGTGTATTTACAACTCACTCTTTGCCTTTACTGAATATGAATGGGAGTAAGTATAAAACACCTTTTAAAAATGTGATTGTTTGATTGAAAACTGGGGTATACCCAAAAGAGCGTATGCCCCTCTGGTAAGTAACCTTATTGCAGAAGAAAGGAAGGAAGCAAAGAATGATAGAATAGCTGTCTTTTCTTATTTGAGGTAATATTTGAAGCAAAGTACTGATTAGATCTTCTTTATTCCTGGATAACATATGTAAGGGCAGCTTGTTGGTGTAGTGAATATAGCACAGGTTCTAGGGTCAGAAAGATGAGTTCTAACTGGGTCTCAGACATGTAATAGCTATATGACCCTGGATATCTCATTTGTTTGTCTCAGTCTTATTAATGATAAAATGAGTTGAAAAGACAAATAATTCTAGTATCTTTGCCAAAAATCAAACAGATGAACAAAAACAACAATAACACCAACAAAAAAAATGAGGTTGTGAGGAATTGAATACAACTAAAACAACTGAACAATTGCAACATGGGTGTGGGGTATCTCTAAGAACTATATAGTACTTCATACATACCTCATGGAGTATATAGATATACTTAATACCTATTTTAGACCTAGAGAATCCTACACAGGTCTTCTGTCTCAGGAGACTCCATGCTTTGGAAGACCTCACTCATAGTCACAAAAATTATTAAATTATAAGTTAAAAATTCAATTATTACAATTATTATTAAGATAAAAATAAAAGAAATTATGAATGATGTCTATAGGCTAGTAAACATTACCTTACTGAAATGTGATTTATTGGACAGGATATGAAAAGTTCAGGACTTTTAGCCAGTTGTCCTGGATTATGGCATATTAAAGCAGGCTAAAACAGAAGAAGTGAAGCTTAATGTCCAGAAATTGGTCATTGATATGGTGATAGCATTTATACATGCAAAATGTCTTAGTTGGAAGCTGAGATTATAACTGCATCTAAATACCAGACAAGCTTAATTCTATGGCAGGCTTCCCCTCCCAGCTCTATCAGGATAAACAATTGAGGCTTGCTCAAGGAACTTAATTTGCCCCTCTCCAGAGCCTCCAAAGCTCAACCCCCAGAGGTGGGGTGGGAGGAAGAGGAGGCAGTAGAGAGAAAAAAAACTGCAATCATCAGGCCACTAAACTTACCCCTGAGAGTTGGCTCTAGTTTGCTAAATGCAGAAAAAGACCTAAACCTGCAGGAGGAATAAATGGGCAATTGTCTCCACAAGATTATTTTTCCAGCCATCTTCGTAACCTTCCATGCTGCCTCAGTCCCAAGATTCTAAGTAGATTCACAAATGTTCATGCATGGGAGAGAAAAATAACTCAGCCAAAGCCATGCAGTACTTTATCTCCAACAATAGGATAAAAGTAATAAGTATATGAGTGACTTGTTGATGACCCATTCCTGTTCTGAGTGGCTCTTTTCCTTTCACCCCCCAAATGTCATAAGATGAACCCAGGTATTCAATGAAGACATAATAAAAAAAAAAACAATAACAGCTAGTATTTACATAGTGCCTCAAGGTTTACAAAGTTATATACACATATATGTATAGAATATATATGTTATATATGCCATATATACAAAGTCACATGCATGCACATTGTATGTGTATACTAATATAGTGAATATCAAACTTGATATATAGATATAGATTTATAGACCTATAAATCTATATATCAAATAGATATCTATATATATCAAATAGATCTATGTCTATATATTAAATTTGATACTCACTATAACCTGGGGGGACAAATACTTTTGTTTTCCCCATTTCACGGGTGAGAAACCTGAAGATGAAAAAGATTAAGTGACTTTCCCAATTTCATATAACCTACAAGTGTCTGGGACAGGATTTTAAGTGAGGTCTTGTAAACTCTACTTTCAACACTTTCTCTACTGAGCCTCCAAGACTACACATCCCAATTATCATCTTTAAAACCTCAGAAAAATTATGAAGACTAGATACTTCAATTATTATCTTTAAAAGCTCAGAAAAAGTACATTTGGATATAGAAACCCTTTTTCATCACTCTTACTTCAGAAAAGACTAGAAGGAGTGAGTGTAATATGCAAGAAGACAGATCTCAGCTCAACATAAGGATCAGATGAGAAGTGGCTTGGTTTACAGCAGGCTGATTCCTGATGTGTGACTTCAAGCAAATCCCTTAAGCCCTCCAGGCCTTAGGTCAATGTTCTCCAAACTGTTTTGACAGTAGGCTCCTATCAATAAAATATCTTGCTTATTTGTGAATTATATGCATGTACTGTTATACTAAAATGCTATGTAATGAAATATTCACAGATATTAAATAGAAGCTAAACTTGAAATAAACAATTGTAAACATATCATTTTTAAATTAATGGTACAAATATTTTTTCTATTTGCTTACATTATTTTATTTTAGTAAGAACAAAATAATTAATTATGTTTTATGATGTTTTTAAACCTTTAAGTAAATAACACCCAGGCAGGGGCAGTACCTTAAACATGTAACACAGAACCAGAACAACTGAGATTTAATTGTAAAGGGAAAAAAGCTATATTAAGGAAAACTTTAAAATTTTCTTATATATCAAGGGATTAAATAATAGAAATTAGTAATGAAAGCAGGGAGGCTCCTTTTTTTTAAGGAACCCAGTTTCTCACTAGCATGGAGACCTTACATAGTTGGAAGCTATACTAGCAAGAAAGCAAGCTTTACCAACCAAGATTTTTTTCAAGTCTAGGACTGGTGATGAAATATACATGTCATCTTAGCCTCACTAATAAGAGATGTTAATATGAGACATAATCAATCCATAGACTAAAATAAATCTTGCTCTTAGTTCTTCAGTTTAAGTCCTTTTCTTCACCACATGGAAGTTCACATAAGAATCTAAAAGACAAAAGCTCAAAATGTGCCTATATAAAAGTTGAGCTCTTTTCCAATATCTCATCTCCTCTATCTTTCACACACAGAAGAAATTGTAGGTCCCAGTTGGAAATCAAGAGTAAATCACTATGGTAACCTGAGTGTGCAGTATAGAGATCTTTCTGCCACTTAAGTCCATGAAAACTCTACAGGAGTCACATATTCAGCCAAATACAAGCATCACAGGAAGTAGCTAAACTAAAGATAAATTCCTAGGAAAATCAAATAAATTCAGCATACTTTAGTAATTGTCTTATTAAACTTCTAAAGAGGATAATACTAATGATAATATTCTGAATTAATAATAATAATATTCTGATAACTAATAATCATGAAATGGATATTATTATTATTATAATTACTAGCACTACTATCACTATTATTATTACTAATACCACTACAACTACTATTAATAATAACAATAAGAGCAATACTTCCCTCAAATTTCGACCATTTATGTTGATATTGAGAGGAGGAGAAAAATTTAAAGGCAAAAATAAGGCAAAGTAAAAGAATGGCAGTTTGAAACAGTCAGGCTATAAACCTTTATTAAGTACCTACTATATGTCAATGCTAATGATATAAAGAAAGTCTCTGTCCTCTAGGACTTTACAGTTAAATTGGAGAAGACAATGGAAAAGGAAGCTGAAAAGTAGCAGGAGCTTGAAAGAATGATGGAGAAGAAGTCTGGAGGGGTACAGCCAGGAGGGAAATGAAGAGATGGACCTGAATTCCCTCCTTAAATAGAGATTAGGAAGAGAAATCTCCATTCTTCAATTGGAAAAAAAGATGGATTCTCAGGGTTAGAGGATATTGATTATGTATGGCTTCAGTGCTGATGCCATCTTGCAGGATTAAGAATAATAATAATAATTGGCATTTTCAAAGAACTTTACAAATACAATATTTCTTTTATCTTCACAAGAACCCTTGGCATATGTTATTCCATTTTTACAGATGATAAAATTGAGGGAAATAGAGGTTAAGTAACTTACTTGCTCAGTCACATAGCTAGTGAGTATCTGAAGTTGGATTTGAACTCATGTCTTCCTCTCACCTGTAAAGTAGTCCATACCTAGCTGTTTCAGTTTTATGTGCCCCAAGACTCCTTAAGTAACTGATAGGCTTGTCAGGAATCATGAAATATTGGTGATTCGGACTTTGTTGAAACTACAATTGATTTAACATCTCAGTAAATATGGTGCAATGTTTTTTATGATAGAAAGGGATAGAAGGATCCAGCATAGAATTGATGGTTTTAACTATTCAAAACTATTTTGGGGGGGCGGAGCCAAGATGGCGAACTGCGAACAGCTTTCTCTCTGAACTCCCTCCAACATTCCCCCAACCCAGACAAAGTAAACTTTAAAACTGGTTTCCGAGTGAGGTCCTCGCCAAGCATTTGGACTACAACGCACTTCTATAAAAGATCTACCTTGAAAGAACTCCGGAGAAGGTTAGGCTCAGGGGAAATCGGCCGCTGGTCTCGATCGGACTCCAGCCGGGGCGGAAGTCAGGGCTGTGATAGAGGGGCGGATTTTGGGCACCCAGGAAGCCCCTGGGAGACGCCTGGGCCACTTTGCTCTGCTTGCGGGCAGGTGCTTTGACAGATCTGCCTTTGGTAAAGGGTGGATCTAGAGAAACTGAAAACGTGGTCTAGCCCCACCAGCCTCAGACCGGAAGTCAACTCGGCAAACTGCCCCAGGGCAAATATAAATTGTTGCATTTTTCTCGGCTTTTGACCAATATCCCAACTTTAAATCATGAGCAAGAAGCAGAAGAGAGCTCTCACCATAGAAAGCTTTTACGGAGAAAAAATAGAACAGTCCCCAGATCCTGACATTATGAAAACAATCCCAGATGAAGCCACAAAGGCAGACTTAAGTTGGTCTCCCTTTCAGAAGGCTTACCTGGATGATTGCATTAAGAATCTCAAAAGAGAGCTAGAAGAAGAATGGGGAAATAAATTGAGATCAGGGCAACAGAAATATCAAAAACTGGAAAATAGGACTGGTGAATTGGAAAAAGAAAACAGTTCACTGAAAAACAAAATTGGTGAATTGGAAAAAATCACCAATTCACTGGAAAATAAAAATGGTGAACTGAAAAACAAAATTGGTGAATTGGAAAAAGACAACAATTCACTGAAAAACAAAATTGGTGAATTGGAAAAAGACAACAATTCACTGAAAAATAAAACTGGCAAAATGGAAAAAGAATGCATTGAATCCAGAAATTCAATTGGCCAGCTACAAAAGGAGCTAAAAAAGATAACTGAAGGAAATAATACTCTAAAAATTAAAATTGAACAAATAGAAGTAAATGACTCAATAAGACTTCAAGAATCAGTTAAACAAAAACAAAAAAATGAAAAAATAGAGGAAAATAT
>JAJPUD010024554.1:0-18594 GCA_023553655.1 Myrmecobius fasciatus
CCCCCCCCCACTTCCCAAGCCTCCCCTTCCACCTCATGGTCCATGCTGCCGCCTGATAGCGGAGATAAAATGGCAAAGCTCTCTGGCTGTCCAGAATGATTCACTGCCCTCTGGGCTTCTCCAGTCCATTGAAAATCTACATTTGACAAGGTATTTTACAGACCCCAGCTTTTCCCCAAGCTGTTTTAGTTGCCTTTATTTTTAATTATGTCCAGTTTATCTCTGAATTCACTGGCGTTTCTGAGTTCTCAATTTAGATTTGGATTTTTCTCCCCTAGTTTTGCTAGAACAAGAAGAAATACAGGTGGCGTTCTAGAGACTCCTTAGGAATTCTTCGATATGGAAGAAAAATAATACAGCTTTGAGGCCTTATGTGAGATACCTTCCCCTGTGGTCCTAGGTTGATTTCTGTTGTAAAGTGACAATAGTGGTGATGTCCCTGGCTAAGGATAGAGGGCCAGATTGGATGATTTATCAAGGTCTCTTTCAGCTCTAAGATGAATCAATGATTCATTTGTTTGAGATAACTCATCAAATGTTTTTCAAACATCTACTATGTGCAAAGCATTGTGCCACACACAAGCGTGTGGAAAATGTTTAAGCATAGTCTTTATGTTCTTGTACACAAGAAAGACTGACAAACCCCTATGAGTGAATTGTTATGAATGATCAATTAAAAACGTTGGATGGTTTTCTCTCTACATAGTAATCAACCCGGCATTTTTAAAGGCTACAAACTCTCAAGAGTAGCTTCAAAAATCTCAGCAAGGCAAAGTTGCTTTTCTAATAAAGGGAATGTAATCTTTTCCAAAGTCAAACACTAAAGGATTTTGGCATCATCCAATGGATTTAGATTATCAATATACCTGATTCAAGCACAATACCTCACATAGTCTTTAATGGATATTTATGGATTGAACTCCCCTCATTGGAATGCAAAATTGAAAATTGTCTGAGGTTTTCTCCTTCACTCTGGCATGTTTCTTCTCCCCCTCCCCCTTTCTTCACTTCCGCAGATGTAGATTAAGTTTGTTAATGAACACACACGAGTTTTCCCCCTCTTTACAATAAGAAAATGAAATTCCAATAACTAATATAGGAGTCAAGTTTTAGAGTGGAAGAGATCTTTACCCTCTCTTGCTTTAACATTATGATGAGATGGAGAGGCACAGAGAAAGTGGCTTTTGCCCAGATCACACAGTCAGTCCGTGGCAGAGCTATGTCAGATCTACATTAAGTCTGAGGAATTTTCTGCTGTACCACTCTCCTCTAATCCACCTTCTCTACCTCTCCCCCAGTCAACCTTCCACTGCCATATGCAGTCATGAAAGTCTTAGAGAGTGCTTTAAAGTGTGAGAACGATTTCCTTTCAGGGAAACACGGGAGCTCCTACAGAAATGACCTTATCTCCAACTCATTGCAAGGATTTCAAGAGGCCTCTACCATATATTGATCCTAAGCATGTTTGGGGCTTATTTTGAAACGATCTCACTTGTGTTTACATTAGTGACGCATGTTGCATGAATGTGCATATATGATATATATCACTTGTGCTTACATATTGATATATTAAATGTAATATAAAATGCAAGCATATTATTGCAGATTTATATGCACATACGACCCCACAATAAACACACATGTGTCTGTACATGCAAAGCAACACAAATATGTGCACATGCATACACTATATACACATAAAACACACAGTGCACACATACACACATACATATGTAATATAGTTATTATTTATATTATCATTATATATATTATATAAATTTGTATATTTGTGTGTGTAGAAAGGATGGGAGGGGGCAGAAAAAAAATAGGAGCATGTGTGAGCGCCCCCTGGTGCTCCCTTGCATCTTGCCAATGCAGAACACCAAAACCATTTCTACATTGACAAAGTAAATGGAAAACAGAAAGTAATTCAAATCAATCCGTAAAAAGCTCAGTTTTGTCTCATTGGCCTCGATATTTCATATACATGCTTTGTTTATTTTTTTTTAATTTAAGTATAAGTGATTGTCTATAAATTCCCAAGCCATTGTAATGTTGTTCACTTATTTCAGTCATGTCTGGCTCTTCATGATCCCATTTGGGGTTTTCTTGGCAAAGATATTGGTAGGGTTTATGTGTGTCCAGTTCTTTTTACAGATGAGAAAGTTGAAGCAAACAGAGTTAAGTGACTTGCTAGAGTTAAGTTACACAAATGTTGGAGGCCAGATTTGAACTCAGGAAGATGAGCCTTAGGCCCTGTGCTCTGGGCACTGCCCTGCCTGTCTGCTCCCAGCAACTGTTATGCAATATAAATTCAAGAAACATGTATTAAGTATTATGTACAAGGTATGTGATATATGCTGATCATGCACAAAAAAGGAAAAAGAAAAGTTCTTGCCTTCAAGGAGCTTACATTCTACTGGAAAATATAAACTACAAACCAACATAATTTGAAGTGAAAGATATCATTAACCACTAGATCATAAGGTCATAGATTTCTGATCTGGAAGGGACCTAAGATTTCATATAGACTTCCTAGCCTCCTCATTTTATAGGGAATAATAAAAAGATCTAAAGGGTTTAACTGATTCCCCCAAGTTTACATGGACAATAAATGAGAAATAAAATTTGAAACCAGATCCTTTGTCTCCAAATCCAGTCCTCTTTCCCTTTGCAGAAGGTGACATATGAGTTCAGTTTTGAGCTTTCACTTCAAAAGACCATGATCCTTACATTTTTTTTTAACTAACAGAATTTAGGAGATAAAAAGAAAGCTTCCCTTGGTGAATTCAGGTAACCTCATTTAGAGGAACCACATAAGAACTAAAGAACTGGAAGATGCTCACCAATATGGGTAGATCCCACATGAAAAAAGAAGTAGGAACTACAAAATTGTGCTAATTAACTTTTTTAAAAAAAATCAGTGACTTGGATAAAGGCACATATAATATGCTTTATCAAATCTGCAGAGAGGGGAGAAGCTACAGTTGGTATCCAAATGGATCTTGCCAGGTTATAGCTCTAGGTTGACACTAATAAGTTAAGCTGACAAATATAAATATATCTTGCACTTGGACACCAAAAAACTCAACTCTACAAATAAAAGGCATCTTTTCTATTATTTCCCTTCACATTATGTTTATCTCCTAATATCTCTCATCTCTGAACTTTTGCTTCCTATACTTGCAATGAAATAAACTCACAACTGATCTCCCCCTCTTACAGTCCCTACCTTGTTCATAGTTAGAAAGTTCAAAGTTATAAAGGATCTCAATGGCCATCTACTCCAAGCTGTAGAGAAGCAGGGGTTACAAGAAGAAAAATCTGGTTTGTTTCCAGAAATAACTTCCTAAAAATTGAATCTGTCCAGAAAATAGATGGGGGTGTTTTGAGAGGTGCCTTTAAAGATTTCACTTCTTCAATGGTCTGCAACCAGAGCTTGGACAACTACTGGTGATTATAGTGGAAATTCCTTTTGTCTATTATTTGGATTAGATGGTCTAAAAAGGAAAATTGGAGTCACATTGTTAAGGAATTTAAATACCAACCTATAAAATCTGCATTTTATCCTAGAGGCGTTAGGAAAGAACTGAAAATTCTTGAGCATGGGGCTACCAAGGGTAGATATAAAAATTAAAAACAATAATAATCTCTACTCTTCAGAAATTTCCTTTTAACAAAGGGAATCAACAATTACATAGACAATTACAAAGTTACCAGCAGTAGGGAACCTGCCACCCTTGAAGGTAGTTTATTCTATTTTGGAATATCTCTAGTAGTTAGGATATTTTTTCTTTCATTGAACCTCATTGTCACAATTGAATCTATCATCCACTCATCTTAATTCTGCTCTTGTGGATTCCTCTTTAATTCCTCTTTAACATGAGAAACTTTCAAATGCTGGAAGATAGTTACCATATTCTCCTAAATCAGGGATAGGTAATGTCCAGCCCATGGGTCTTATATGGTCCATGAAATCGTTTGGTCTGGCCCAACCAAGGCAACCACAGGAGACAATAAATTCTCATTGCTCAAATTTTTAAGTTGATAATTTTGTATGTCCCACAGATGACGTTTCAATTATCCAAATGGCTCTCAACAGTAAAAATGTTCCCCACCCCTTCACTAAGACAAATAGCAAACTTTTTGATTAAACTTTGAACACATAGTTATTAATCTTTTAAAAATAGTTTTAGTTATTAGGAAAGTTATCTGTATATTTCTCATTGTCTAGAACACATACACATTATCTTTCTTGTGTATATACTTTAACTCTTGATTGTTTTTGTTGTTGAGCCTTCCTGTTGTGTCCAACTCTTCATGAATTGTAGCACTGGTCCCCTCTATTCTACACTATATTCTATAGCATTGGTCCCTTCTACACCATCTTCTGAAGTCTGTGGAAGTTCACAGCCATTGCTTCCATGACACTATTCATCTAATCCTCTACTGTCCCCTTCTTTTGCTTTCAATTTTTCCCAGTATCAGCTTTTATTTATTTATTTTTCTAATGAGTTTAGTGTTCCTGTTATGGGGCCAAAGTATTTAAGCTTGAATCAGCTTCAGTATTTATCCTCCCAATGAATAGTCTGAATTAATTTCATTAAGTATAGACTGATTTAATCTACTTGCTGTACAAGGGACTCTCAAAGTCTCCAGCATCACCATTTGAATGTATTGATTCTGTAATGTTCAGTTTTCCTTGTAGTCCAACTTTCACAGCTATATACTGCTACTAGAAGTCAAAAGCTACTACTACATGAGCCTTTGATGACAAGGTAATGTCTTTGTTTTTTAGCATGCTGTCCAAATTTGTCACAGTTTTCCTTCCAAGTATCAAGCTATTAATTTCATGTGTGCAGTCACTCTCTGTAGTAATCTTTGAGCCCAAGAATTTAAAATCTGACATTGCTTCCATTTCTTCTGCTTCTAATTTGCCAGGAAGGAGTGGGACCAGTTTTCAAGTTCTAAGTTTTTTTTTGATGTTAAAGCTTTAAGTCATTTTTTTAAAGTCTCCTCTTTCACCCATAACAAAAGATTTCTTAATTCTTTTTCACTTTCTGCCATCAAGGTGATATCATCTGCATATCTGGGATTGTTGATATTTTTGCTGGCAACTTTAATTTCAGCTTTTGGTTCATTCAGCTTGGAATTTTGCATGACTTACTTTGCATATAAGTTAAATAAATAAGGCAACAACAAACAGCCTTGCTGTACTCCTTTTCACGTTCCATATACAGTTCCAACTGTTGCTTCTTGACCCACACACATTTTTTTCAGGGGATAAGTAAGATGATCTGGTACTTGCATCTCTTTAAAGACTTGCCACATTTTGACTCCTGGATCTAATTAGAAACTCCTTGAGGATAAAGATTATGTAGTGTTTTATTTTCTATATTCTACATAGCACTCAATACAAAGCAGAGCAGAGAAAACCATTATTAATAGATAGAGTCATCAACAAGCATTTATTAAATGCCTATTATCTGCCAAACACTAGGCTAAGTTCAAGGGATACAAAAAAACAAGAGACAGTTTTTGTTCTCAAGAAGCTTACAATGCAATTGGAGAGACCATGTAAACAATTATGGACAAACAAGGTATATACTCAGGATAAATTAGAGATAATCTCAGAGGGAAGATGATAACATTCCAGTCCCTCAAAAAAGGCTTTTTGTAAAAGATAGAACTTAACTGAGACTTAAAGGAAGGTAGGGAAAAGCTGTAAAAGAAGAATATTCCAGGCATGGAGGGATAGCCAATAAAAACATCAGAATTAAGAGATGGAGTGTTTTGTATGAGGAACACAAAAAGAAGAGAGCCACTGGATTATAAAGGGAATTGTGGAAGGAAGTAGGGTGTAAGAAAGCAGAAGAAAAGTGAGGAAGAGATAATGGTTATGAAAGGCTTAAAACCCAAACAGGATTTTCTTTTTTATTGTGAAGACAGTAAGGAGTTAGTAAAGTTTACTAAATGGTGGTGCTGGAGATGTGGGATGATGTGATGGGATGATATGGTCAAAACTATACTTTAGGAAGATCTTTTTGATAGCTGAATGGAGAATGAACTGGAGTGGAGAAAAACTTTAGACTGAGAAGCCAACCAGAAGGCTCCTATAATATTCAAATGCACAAGGTAATGAAAGAAATTGTCTGCCTGGTGGTGGAAAAAGTATAAAGAAAGAGAGTTATACCAGAGATATTACAAAGGTAGAATCAATAGTACTTGGCAATAGATTGAATATAAAAGTGGTAAGAAAGAATGAGAAACTGAGAGAAGGAGAAATCGAGAAGGAAGAATTAAGTTGTGAGCCTTGCTGATTTGGAGTATGGTGATGCCTTTAACATTAATAAGGAAGTTAGGAAGAGGGGAAAGTTTGGGCAAAAAGAATGAGTTCAGTTTTAGACATGTTGAATTTAAGATGTCTGTTTTACATCCAGTTAGAGATTTCTAGTAGGCAATTGGAAATGTGAGACAGTAGGTCAGGAGAGAAGTTAGGTCTGGATAAATAGATTTGAAAATCATCAACATAAAAATGATAATTGAATCTGGGGGAGCTGATGAAATCACCAAGTGAATTAGTATGGAGGAAGCAAAAAAGAAGGCCCAGGACAGAGCCTTGGGGGACATTCTAGGTTAGGGGGCATCCTGGATGAAGTAATCTCTATTAGTAATTCATAGCTTTTTTTTTCTCTAGAATAATTTTTAAAAATAGATGAACTCCCTTAGAAAAATGGGTCAAACCAAGAAAAGATTTTAATACTAGAGACAGTCTTAGGAATGATGGAAAAGGGTTTTTTTAAAAGTAGTTTATGATCAGTTTTCAAATGCATTTTAATTTATTATCATTCAACATTTTAAGGAAAAAATCCATTTTAAGGAAAAAAAATACTACAAAGTGACAGCTCTAAAAACTTCTAAGCTCAGAAATACTTTTATGTTTCCTTGCCATATGTATAAATATAGCTTTATTACATATCTATATATGTATAGCTATATGTGTAGTTATACATATAGATATGTGTATGTATACATCTATATCTATATATACACATGCTGCATTGGCAATGAATGTGGGTTGTTTAAAAGCATAGCTATTCAACTGTCACAGAGAGTGAAATCTATATTTTCCCTGTATATCACTCTCTGTTTAACATCTCCATGCATATGTGTATGCATACATATGTATATGTTATACACACACACCATATTATTATTTCAAAGGAGATTTTGCTCCTTCTGCCTAACAGCAATAACTAGTCAATATTTACACTCTCAAATATCGATGATGCCATGCATACCCAGAAGCTGTGGAAAACATCCCCATTTTCAAACAGCGTTTTAATTATTTGTAAAGACTTCAATGTTCTATAGCTAATGCCATGGCTTGGTCTTCACAGTATGTAATGAAAGTGTCCAGAACCCCTACAGTAATATAACTAGACTTCTGAAGCCAGAACTGATTGATGTCTGGCATAAAGCACTATTCCTCAGAGCACAAATATTCCTTCTGTTCACCATTTTCATACAAAAATACTCAGGTTGATTTTTTATTCAAATCTGCAATTTACGTAGGGTTTAAATGGCTAAATACTTAAAGCTTCTTTCTGATCTTTTCCCTCTTCTGTTAGGTAGGTAAGTAAAGCTTTTGCCTCAACACAAATCAGAGGTAGAGATTTAGCACATTCCTGTGGGGAAGAATGAGGGTTTATTAATTATATTGAGAATCAAATAATATGCTTCTTTGACACTAATGTTCCATCTTTTCCCACCCCAAGTATCCTAGGGGAGAAGTTTAAAGCCTTTATCAGGGTCTAGATTACTGCCTTTATGGTTCCTTAGTACAAGGCATTTAATGAATGGCATTCTGAGTTTGCAAAGAGAATTTGAGGTATTTTAAGTTTCAAAGTGTGACAGTAAAAAGCTTTTTTTTTTTTAAATCTCAGGAACTGTGAAATAAAACCTCAAATAAACCAAATAAAATTCTTAAATGGTTGAAATTTAAAATTTCTCCTTCATTGACCTCTTTGTCCACACTTGATGGGGAAAACCTCTAGAAAACTGATGATTGAGATAATTTCCTGTTTCTCGGAATAGACCCATGATTTGATCAGTGTGGGAGAATTACCATTGTGGAAATTTTGTTCACTGATGTAGACTGATGATTGTAACTTATGGTTTAGAAAATCCCATGTGAACTCGGTTCTTTTTCATTCTCAGGCCAATCCTCTATCTACTATGCTACATATTTTTAAAATTTCTTAATCAATGCAGAGGTATTTGATAGCACAAAGAATGACAAAGATCTTTAGCTTATATATTTTATATTGGTAATATTAAAACAAAAATAGATGACTCAAATACATTCTACTGATAGTGGGCACATAGATCTATGTCTTATCAATGCTTTTGATTGCACCATAATCCATATTTACTTTTTAGAATCTACAATAATAACACACACCTGTCTTTGCCTTATACTTCAATCTAAGAGAAAGTTGTGCACTTGGGTGTATTCAAACCTTTCTCTCAGTCTCCATAAAGAAAGAAAAGCTATTAAATAAGAGAACATTTTGGAATCAGCATTAGACTTTGTCATGAAAAGTCTTTTCTTGCATCCTCCTAAGGATTGCCCTAGAAATAGTTCTCACACAAAGATGTCTGCCATCTTAATGAACACAAAAAGGCCCCAAATTTTCCAAAATATAACTCCCATTCTGAGAAGAAACATGAAACCCTGTTCAAATGCTTCTGTGTTCTTATGGAAAGGCAACAAATTAATCCCTAATAGTTATGGACAAATTTTGGTGAGTTAGCTTATTAGGTTAGCAGGGAGCAGAGCCAGACTGTGAAAGAGCATGAGATCAAACATAAGCTAGATGTAAGAGAGAGAAAGGTCTGGAGTCCTGGGATTTCAGTAAGAGTCCCTAAACAGCTAAAAAAAAAACCCAATTTTAATGATGACTACTTATACTGAGGAATTATGTGGAAGTTTTAACTAGAATAGGAATTCTATAGTTTGGGATTTAATCCTTGAAATTAATCACTAAGCCCTTTTACACATCAGAAGATGACCATGTTTTTGGGGATCTCAGCTTAAATATAGCCATCTATGACCTGAGTAGCTGCCACTACTAATTCTGAATAATTCTCAATTAATTAAGAATACAAATCTATGATATAACTAATCAGTTCATGCTCCTTTGTAGCCTTTAATTTCAGAACATTTAAGTCATCATTTTCTTGGATTTTAGCTCTTTGAAAACCCATTTTTTAGCCTATTCTCCTTAGCTCAAACAACTTTATTTGGTAAAATGAAAGAAAAAAAATTACTGAATCAAAAACCAATAAGAGGTGGTACAAGTTTTCTCTATTTTATCTGTTATTATCATCCTAATCTACCCTAAGATCTTTTTAGTTCTTTGATTTTCCTCTTATCTTCACTTAGAAAGTGTTTTTTCTTTTCCTCATCATTAATTGCCAGTCCTAGCTTATTCTGAGATTCTGTGCTCCTATGTTACTCTTTTGTACAAATTCTAATGACCTGCTCTTGCTTCCATTTTGTTTACATATCTAAGTATGGTAATGGTGTGGGACAGCACAATAATGGAACTAAAGTGGCTTGAATTAACTTCAAAATGCCATAACACTAGCTAAAGTAAGATGCTTTGGAGCAGATCCAGAGCAATTAGAGGTAAATTTGCCCTCCAAATGGATTGTAAGGACTTGGGGGCAAAAAGCATGCAAAGAAAGCTCTAGGACTCTGCAGGACTGCTGAGACTTCAGGGCACTTCCTTGCTTTAGTATCTACTTGTGGACTGCTTGTATTCTTTCATTTCTTGTTGAATTGCTTTCATTCTTTTGGAATACATGCTCTTACTTGGACATTTTTTGAATAGATTCCCTTTCTTATTTTTTAGTTAATCTTATTTTTCCCAATTTCATGTGAAAATAATTTTTAATTCTTTCTCCTAAAATTTTGAGTTTTGAATTTTTCTCCACATCCACAGTGCTCTTCAGGCTAAATGCAGTTTTCTCCTCTTTTATATTACAGACTGAGATGGAGGGGATCATTACCTTCCAACGTCCTCATCGTTTCTACTTTTGCAACATATTCTTCCCAGCTAATCAAAATGTCCCACAATTGCAGTTCTCCTAATTATTCTCTTAATATATTGAAGAACCAAATTGTTCTCAAAGCAATTCAAGAATTTATCCACTTTGCTTTAATGCAGAAGGAACTCATTCCTACTTTGCCATGCCTCTATTCTAAATTTCTACTTTATTATTTGATATTATCATTCATTTCCTACTGCTGATAGGATCATCTGAAATATTATCTGACTACAATATTTCTTCTGTTTCTATTTCAATCAATCCTTATGCAACACTTCCTACCATACTTTTGTTCTCTGGCTCTGAGATGTCTTTCTATGAATATATTCTTTTAATGCAAAATGCTATTCAAATAATCTCTTATTTAATGCATCACATGTGAAGAGATTATACCCTTCCAAAACTATTTTCTAGCTGTGAGAAACATCTCACCACTTTAGTGAGAAGTATAAAACCAAATTTATCTTCTTACATTAATATTTATATTTCAATTTATTCTGTACTTTTGTATGTAGAAATCTAAGGTCATGGTTTATATTGATTTCCTTCTTCTTGTATAGTCTGCTTTCAGAACTATTGGTCCTCTTCACTGTTATTACTAATTCAAAGTGGTAATTGCTACTCTCTGACATTGCACATTTATGGGATGTTTTCTACTTCTCCATTTTCAGCTTACAACCTTTAGTGAATATTGCTCAAAAGCCCCAGTTTTCCCTTTAAATCTCAATGAACGAGAGTTATACACATCAAAGCAAACAGAAGACATTTACTTGGAAATGTTGTTGATCAGGGGAATTTTCTGCTCAAATTCATGAGCTGGTATATGGTAAACCTCCATATTTGGAATTTTTTGATTCTATCTTTATATGGAAGATAGAGAAATTCTCCTTGGCACCTTATCAGGTCTTACTGACCTGGAATGAATTAGTTGGGCTAGACTTTCGTGGGAAGAACCATCCCTTTGTATGGTTCTATTAAGAGTAGTCTTCAATCCCCATCCATTTTTGGAGGACAGTCCACAGCACACAGAAGATAAAATTAGACTTGCGTCCTGAGTTCTGGGGTAAGGGATTCTTTCTTGCTCTTCTTCCTCATCCTACAAAGAGTCACTAATGTCTGCTTTTATAGGAGGATACATGAAAAATACATATGCTCTCAACTATGCACTTCAGACTATCACTGGGAATCATTTACACACTATATTCACTAAGAAAGGAAATGTACGTCTGGCAACACCAATTTTCCTTTGTCTTTCTGAGCCAAATCTAAACATTTTACTTTAGGTTTGGGGGGGAGAAATTGGTACTCATAGAATGTCAGAGTATTGACTTTGCAGCAACTCAATAATCTCCCCCAAGTGTCTCCTTTCAGGAGAGGACAAACTACAGAAGAGTAACAAAAGAACGGTTGCCTACATGAGATTCTGGTGTGAAAGAGTGACTCAATGGAATATTGGTATATTGTTTGCCTAACATCCTTAAGTTTCTTTCTTTTCCAATAAGGTTCCAATAAGACTAAACATTCTCATTTTATTCAAGTGGTTCTAGTGTAGCTTGGTGATATCTCGTTATTTTAATCATTCTTTTTGAAATCCTCAATACATAATTCTATGCATATGGAAGACATATATGGAAAAAGTTGGGATTCACCAAAGGGTGAAGAAAATTATATCAACCATTAATATATTTACTCTAAGTCCTTTATATGTTTTCTTCATTTTCATTTGAGTTGAATCAAGGGCATTTTGTACTTGATATGCACTCTATTATTTTGAATGTTTACACTAGCTGGCAACTCTGTGTGAGGACAATATGAGCCAATAAAAGAAACAATCAAGTTTGATAAGCCTGAATTCCTGTCCTCAAGAATATTATAATGTATTTGTAGATACTAGAGTAATAAAAATTATACAATGAGAGAGCAATTAACCAATCAGTTGTAGTTTTCTGGCTGTTTAATCATTTTTAGTAGTCCCTGACTCTTTGTGCTCCATTTTAAGGTTTTCTTGGCAAAGATACTGGAGTGGTTTGCCATTTTCTTCTCCAGCTCATTTTACATATGAGGAAACTGAGGCAAACAAGGTTAAGTGACTTGTCCAGGTGACCATGCCACTAAGCTACCTATCTTTCTGATAACACATACTAAAGGAGTTCAATGTGAGATAGCATTGTGTTTAAGTTAAATTTCAGTTAGGCCTTGAAGAATAAGTATAACTTGGACAAAATAAAGACATCTTGGGTAGAGAGAAGAAATAAAAGTTATAAAAGTGGATTGAAAATGGTATGGGAAGGGGAAACTGAGAAGACCTGATTGGCTAGGGAAAAAAGAAAAACCTGAATGTTGTAGAGCAGTAAGAAATAAGTTTGGTTAATAGAGCCTTGGAGGAGGCTGGGAAAGGCTATTGTCTAGAGTGTATGTTGAAATGTTACCTTTGGAGAGAAAAAGAGAAACCTCTTCTGAGACTATAGAGAAGAGTGAACACATAGAAACAGTCATAAGTTCAGGCAAAGAGAGCATTTTCTTGAACCAATATAGCTATCATTTACTCTTCCCTAGTTCCATTCCTGTGCTACAGAAGTATGAGCAAACTTTGTTTTGTCCAGTGACAAAGTAGTCAGCAAAGAGAGAGTGAGCACTGTTCAATCATCTCATCTTTTCCCCATTCTCCATTAGTCCATGATTCCGCTTTATCACTCTGTTCTCAGAGAAATATATCTCCTGTTGTGTCTGATGAGTGCTTCAGGGATGAAGCCTGCTTCATTATGGGGAAGAAGTTTGCCCCCTGATGTCGCAGCACCCTAGTACAAAGCCTCAGCTGCTCCACCTTTGTTGCCTGATACATTCCCATCATTGTTGAAACATAAGAAGCAATTAAGATGACCGAGAGAATGGACCTTTACAGGACTGTGCTTTGAGCCAATTTCCCTGATCACTATTGAAAATAACTGCCAGCTTCATTAAGAAAAAGGGGTTATGTTTAAAAATATTGTACACATTTAACCTATATGACATTACTTGATGTCTTGGGTAGGCAGGAAATAAGGAAGAGAAGGAGAAAAAATGGAACACAAAATCTTACACAAATGAATATTAAACACTATCTTTATATGTATTTGTAAAAACAAAATACTATTGAGGAAAAAAAGAAAATGTCTTAGAATCTGAACAATGTTTTTGGAGCAAAAAAAAAAAACAGAGAATGAAGTGCTTGTCATTCATTAGCATTCTCAAGAAGAAACTCAGGACTCATGTGTCTATTTATGAAGAACAACTTCAGGACAGAGTTAAAGATGTTTGAAATAAGGTAGTGGGAAATTTGTGAATAGAATTCCTTGGTTTTCAATATCTTCTTTTAAATCATTTTGAATTATGGAATTCTAGAGTTAGAAAAAACCTCTATCATCTAGTCTAACTTCTACCTGAAGCCTAAATGCCCCTCTGCAATATTCCTGAAAAAATAGCCTTCTATTCTTTATTTGAGAATGTCAAATGTCAGGGAACTCACCTCCTTCCAGTTTTATATGCTGTTTTATAACTCACCTCACAATTTTATATGTTGGAAATCTCTTTTATATTGAGCTGAAAGATGTTTCCTCATACTTTCTACCCACTGACTTAAATCTTTAGCCCTCTTTCCTGAAACAGAACAAGTTTCACCGCTCTCCTACTTTAAAATCCATCAATACTTCAAGATAGCTATCATGTCTTTCTGAAGTCTGTCATTTATGAGACTAAATATTCTCATTTTCTTCACGTGATCCTAGTGTGGCTTGGTGATGTCTCATTATTTGAATTACTCTCTTTGAAATCTTCAAATATGTCAATGTCCAGCTTAAAATATAGCACTCATAACTAAATTCACTACTCCAGATATAAACTTATAAAGCCACAGCACAGAGGGACCAGCACCCTCCCCCTACCTCCCATTCTGCTGCTTCCTTGTTCTGGACAGAATTTTTGCAATTATAACTTAAGCTAGAATGAGATTTTTGAACTGCTGTGTCACATCGCTGACACATTTTAAGCCTGGAGTATACCTGAAGCAGATCTTTTTGACATGATTTATAGAACATACTTCTTGTGCAGGATTAGTCTCATTTTGAATACAGAAAATTTTATGAAAAAAATTGTTTTCTTTCTAAAGGATGAGCTTACAACACCTTTTCACACATATAGAATCCTTCAGACGATTTTGTTGTTGCAATTATTTGCTAATTTTTCTACAATCATATCATAGGGCTTCTTTTCACTATGCAGGGATAACTGCATATATGTAAAGACACCATGGAGAAGTTTTAAAAAAATCAAATACTGTTATATTTTTTTAGGCAGTGGTGCTTTTTTTTTTTTTTTAAATGGAACATTGCAATTAGCATTACAGGGATTCAGTCTGTCAAAATTTCTGCTTATTTTTTAATAGACAAAAAATAACTTGTTTATTGCAAATAGAATATCATTAAAATTGAACATTTTTGAGCTTTTCACTGATGGGAAAAAAATCACGAATCATCAGTTTGTCAAACATCAACATCAGTTTGAACAATTTGGGGCAGACTGCTTCCTAAATCTGTGATAGCAAGGGAAACTGAGAGAGTGAAAGCCAGAGGGAGAATGGAGATGAGCAAGCACCCATCGGCTCCCAGTTTGGGATAACTGGCATCTTGCTGCTAAAACGAGCTTCACACGTTAGCCGGCAATCATTAGGTTGGTGACTCTCCTGATACCCAGGAGATGCTTACGCTAGGAATAAATTTCTATGTTGAAGCATTTGACAAGCCTCAGTTCCTGATGTCTCACACTCAAGCCTTACTTTATAGTCACATCTGTTAGTTTAAAGCATTTTTAGTTTATTGAAGAAGCTTTCACAAAGAAAAAACAGATGATGAAAATCTCATCTGTCAAAACTGTTATTAAAACCAGTAACAGTGTGAAATTTTGTTTAAATTGAAAGCATCATTTATTTTTATCAAACATTTTATAAACAATCACATTTGAGAAAGATTTGGGGGACCTGGAGAGCCCTCAACAAAATGCAGCTCATTATGTTGCTTTGTTTAATGTGCTGCTTGGAGCTAGCTGGGGACGTTTCCCATCACCTCCATGGGAGATACAATGGCTGATGTGCAACCAGAGAGGTGAAAAATGACTATAGCGATATAGATACTATCCCACCTTAAGGAAGAAGACTAAGAATAAAAGAAAATATGGACTGAAAAGGAGAAATGCAAATAATAGGACAATGCTAGACAGCTGGGGTTCTGTGTTAAAATATATTTGGCTTTATTTTGAAGGACCAGTTGGAGAGGGTCCTAATTTTCATCTTAAAGGAGCTTGAGCAGAAATTTTTTTTGGGGGGAGGCTAGACAACTGGGGTGTCACACAGCTAGTAAGTGTTAAGTATCTGAATACTCAGGTCCTCCTGACTCATGGCTTCTGCTCTATCTCCTATGCAGGCTGACCGCCTCCATTAAGTAATACATTCCAAGAATAAGATGTGATGAGCTATCAGTCAGGAGAAGAGGAACAAAAGAAAGAATAAGGCCAAATTTCCTCATACCCTTTACCCTAAACATTTGTTTTCTTGAAAAGAGCTGCTACTGATATCAGAAGGTGTTTTATATTTAGCAGAGGTAAGAGAGACACTGAAGGAAGGAGATCAAATGTTTACATTATGTCAGAACATTCTGCCAACATAGTTCAAATTTTAGTCAATGCAGATGTATGATATTAATGGAGACAAAACATCTGATGCTTTGTATTGTGTAGGCTCAACTTTAAACTGAAAAGAAGCCTGGTACTCTTTCCTAAGTGTCTCATATTTCTTCTGCAAGTTGGTACTTCCTTGGATAATGGTAGCTTTATAAAGAGGCAGAGGGGATCTATTTAGGAGAAGTAGTATAGAAAGAAATCTAAGGTACTCTTCCAGTGAATTTCTAGTACCTAATTCTCCCATGCACTGAGATTTAAACTCCATGCATTTGGATACTTCCAGATGTTTGGGTTATTCTCCTTAGAGAATAATCTAATAGAGAGTATGTCTTCCCTTGTGCTTTGAAATCTTTTCTCTTTTTCTGCTCACACACTCCTCCTCCTTCCTTCTCCTTCTCCTTCTCCTTCTTCTCTCTCTCTCTCTCTTTCCCTCTCTCTCTCCCTCCCTCTCTCCATCTCTCCCTCTCTCTCTCTCTCTCTTCTCTCTCTCTCTCTCTCCCTTCCTCTCTCTCTCTCTCTCTCTCTCTCTCTCTCTCTCTCTCTCTCTCTCCCCTGAGGCAATTGGGGTTAAGTGACTTGCCCAGGGTCACACAGCTAGGGAATGTTAAGTGTCTGAGACCAGATTTGAACTCAGTTCCTCCTGACCTCAAGGCTGGTGCTCTATCCACTGCACCACCCAGCTGCCCCTCTTCTCTTTTTTTATAAATATGCTTTGATCTCCTCTCATCCTAAAAAGAGCCAAAGTATAGTTAGTTATACTCTGCTAAACAAGTTATCTTTCTGTTTTTCCTCCATTTTATTTGCTGCTCTTCTTCCTTACCACCTATTCAATCCCCCTGGTATACCATCTGACTTTTATTTCTATCTCTTTAGAGAAATTTCTTTCCTAAGGTTATTTATGATCTTTTACTTACTCAAATCACTTCCTTATTATTAGTTTCTATATTCTTTGAAGGACAGCTTGGTGGCAGAGTGAATAGAGTGCCAGAGCTGGAGTGATAAAGACTTAACTTTGTAAGTTCAAACCCAGCCTCAGACACTTATTAACTTTTAAGACCCTAGGCAAGTAACTTTACTCTATTACTTTAATTTCCTTGTCTATAAAATGAGCTGGGCAGTTGGAGAGCACAATGAATAGAGTACTGGCCCTGAAGCTAGGATAACCTGAGTTCAAAAGCATTGTGTCTCACACACACACAAAATGAGCTGGAAAAGGAAATGGCAAAACATTCCATTATCTTTGCCAAGAAAACCCTAAAAGGGGTCATGAAGAGTGAAACATGACTGAACAACAAATGTTTTCTGACCTTTTCTGTAGCAGTCGACACTGTTGACCACCTTTTTGTTTTTTGTTTTTGCTATTCCTTAACAAAAATATACAACTAAAAATAAAAGCTAACCTGTCCCACACTGAAATAAATGTAGTAGTACCTAGAGCATGAATATCTTACAAACAAAGTTAATGTAAGGGTTTTCTTTCTCTTATTTCTCAAAAGCAACTGTATACCAAGACACTGTTTTAGGTTTTCTTTTCTTCTATCAAAACTTTTTCCCTCACCCAAATTGAGAAAGAAAGAAAAAGAAAAATCTATTATTAACATGTATGGTCAAGCAAAATAAATTCCTTAACAATTGTGTCAAAAATTCTGCCTTAATCTGTACTGAGCCCTTCATTTCTTTCATGAAGTGAATAACATATTTTATCATGAGAACTCTGAAATCATGGTTAGTAATTGTGCTGATCAGAGTTCCTAAGTCTTTCAGAGTTGTTTGTCTTTACAATATTGTTGTCCTTGTTTGCCACTGCTAGGCATGAATTCTAAAAGAGATTTTTTTTTAAAGGAAAAGGACTTATATGTACAAAAATATTTATAACAATTCTCAGGGCAAAAACATTGGAAACTGAGCGGGATGCCTATCAATGACTCAATAAGGTGTGGTATGTAATTATGATAGTATATTATTGTTCTATGGGAAATGATGAGCAGGATGCTCTCAGAAAAACCTGGAAAGTTTTTCCTGAGTGTAACCAAAGTAAAATGTATTGTGTACAAAGTAATAGCAATGTTGAGGAATGATTAGCTGTGATTGACTTGCTATTCTCAGCAATAAAATGATCCATGATTACTCTGAAGAGCTTATAGTAAAAAATCCTATCCATATGCAGAGAAAGAACTGATTGTGTCTAAATACAGATTGAAGCATTTTTTTTCTCTCTCTCTCCATCTCTCCATCTCTCTCTCTGTCTGTCTCTGTCTTTATTTTATTTTTCTTGAGATTTTTTAAGGGAGAGGAGATCTGCATTTTTTTTTCATAACATGACTTTTATGGAAATGTTTTGCATAACTTCACATGTACTTTCTTAAGGGGGCTAGGGGTAGGGATAAGGGAGACATTCTGGAACTCAAATTTTTAAAAACAAATGTAATGATTATTTTAATTGTAACTGGAAAATAGAAATATTACAATATATTGTTGTCTTTGTAGAAATGGATGACCTGGTTCTGTTCACTTTTCATTAGTTTATATGTCTTCTCAAGTTTCTCTGAAACCATCACTCTTTCCTTTGATTTAAAAACTCTGGATTTTGTCCATTATGTTCTTGTGAGGGTTTTTTTTGAGTTTCTTTTAGGAGGTGATTGGTAGATGTTTTCTATTTCTATTTTGTCTTGTTCTAAGAGATTTATTTTATGATTTTTTAAAATATGATGTCTTGATCTTTTTGTTTTGGATGTGATTTTCCAATGATTCTTTTTTTTTTTTTTTTTT
>JAJPUD010024555.1:0-18594 GCA_023553655.1 Myrmecobius fasciatus
ACCAGTGAACTTGTGTACTACGTGTCCAACAATCAAAGCCATTCTCCTGGCTATTGCTACCAGTGAACTTATGTACTAAGTATATGTCCTAAGTTTGGTTACACTAGGTACCAAACAACACTATGAATAAACTAGAAGGATCACTACAGCTAGCAGCTGGTACTCATAAAGGCTAAATCAATACCATTTACTTTGTGTGCATTGTCTCACTTGATCCTTTTGATCACAACTGTGTGAGGTTGACAGAGTGGCTAGTATTGTTGTGTTCCATTTTACGGAGGAATAAACTAAGGTGAAGGTCAGATTTAAATCTAATGTCCCTTTCTCTATACCATAAAGCTCTCCCATATTCCTATCTCATGTTCAAGGGGATAGTGAGGGCTAAACCAGTCAGAGCTAGCTTTGACTTTCATAATGTTCCACTGTCTGTGGTTTCAAAAGTACCAAAGTGTGGAATATACTGCCATTCCATTTCTCAGCTCCTCCATAATGAAGAATCGAATGGAAATGTTATAGTCATTCTGCAGCCATTCATCTGTAGAATAGCCTGGCTCTCACGCCATGATGCTGCCGGATGTTAGGTTAACAGCGGTATCCTCAGCAACTGCTGCAACTTCTGAAATTGATGTAGCTCTTGGCCGAGAACATCTGTTGCCCTGCTTTGCCTTCCAAGCAATGCACAAAAAACTTAATTTCCCATCACAGTCATTCTCATCTAACCTTTATTTACACAGGTCACCCTGTCTGAGATTGGAGTCCACATCTGCAGTGGATACCCGAGGTGAGATGACTTTGAAGCACCTGGACCTTGGTCCATAAAGCAAGGCATGAAGCAAAGAAGGAGACTGAAACATGTACAGCTTTACATTAATTGCCACTTAGATGATGGGGCTACTGAGTGCGATTTCAGGAATAATGTGTATTCAGCCTGACAAAGAGTTCCTTTTTTATTATTATTATGCAGCACAATTTTGGCACATTGTTGTTGCTTGTCACACTAATTCTTATGCCAGATGCTTACTGGTAGTCTACTGCCTATTGTCAAATGGCTAAAAAGCACATTTTCAAATTTGATAGCATTTCCGTGCTACACAAAGCATCTGATAAATAAGCAATGGTCTGTTATAGCATTTCATACCTATGGAGACATGTTCTGGGTCCCTACTGATTCATGCCGATGCATGACTCACCCATTTCAGAATGGGCAAAAAAATGGAAGGGAGGACCTGGATCAGTTCTGGATTGGTGTTCTGATCTGGTGAGAGTGAAAAGTGCCTCAAAGAAAGTTGGAGTTGATACTGTGCACTACTGTCATTCTAAAACTTGCCATATTTTCTGCTAGTCCTTAACCCAAATTAGACTGGTGGGAGGGGGATTTGGGGAAAGTGACCTTGTCATTGCTGTAGCTATTTGAGTGGTGTCCTTTACACACTCAAAGAAATCATGTCATTCCCAAGAGAATTCAAAAGTCTAGAGTCAAGTATCTCCAAAAGGTTAGCAAGTCCCAATATCTTTTTCTCTCTTAGAACTGACAAGGATGGATTCATTTACAGTCTTCATGCAAAGAAGCCAGAGCACAAGAGGGGAGACAAACTCATATATGCCTACAGAAAGTGCTTCAAATGAATTTGCATTCCCATTCAGAGAGGCAAATGGATGGGTACTATGATTGGCAAGTGTAGGATTCAACCTTCGCAGCAGCTCTCCCTCATCAGGGACGTACAGAATCGATTGGACAAGAAGGCTGTGTTTAAGAACTACTCAGGGATACTTCCAGTAAAATGCTTTAAATAATGATCGTCCAGAACAGGTGAGACACTTTGTAAATGTCAGAAACAAGCTAAATATGTTAAATGGGAGCATTTGGTATCTTAAAAACAACATGGGTGATTTACAATCAATTTCACACATGCACAGAAATGTCTGCTTGATGGCTTTTGAAATCTGAGACATGAGGACAATTCATTTCTATTCCATTGGTTAAGAATGCCTACTATGTGCTATGCTCTGTGCTAAAAAGTAGGGGTAGTGGTGAAGGGAATAAGGGCTTATAAAATGTCCACTATGTGCCAGGCACTGTACTGTGTGTGTGTTTTTTTTTTTAAATAAATATTACTTATTTGATCCTCAAAACAACTCTAGGAGATAGGTGCTATTATTATTCCCATTTTATAGTGGAGGAAACTGAGGCAAACTAGCCCAAGGTCACACAGCTAGTAAGTGACTCAGACCCAGTGCTCTATCCACAGTGCCTAAACCTTCCCAATTCATTAATGTCTCTCCATATATCTTCCAATGATGACTACAATCTTTTGTCATTTTTGCCAATTTATTGGGTTTAAGTATAATATGGTGGTAGAGAATATTAGGTCTGGAGTCAGGAAGAACAGTCCAAGTCCAACCTCAGACACTTACTACCCAAGTGACCTTGGGCACCATTTTTATCTCAATTTACTCATCTGTAAAATGAGCTGGAGAAGGAAATGGCGAACCACACCAACATCTTTGCCAACAACCTCCCCTCCCCAAAGGATCACAAAGATCCACCTTTTTTTATGAAGTTTTCATGACTGAAAATGATTAAACATCCACAACAATTATTTACTTTGAACACAGCAACCCCATAAGGCCATTACTATTATTATCCCTGTTTTCCAGATGAGGAAACTGAGACTCAGAAACTGTTAGTGACTGGCCAAGGTTGAACAGGTAGCTGGCAGCCAAGCTGTAATTATGGTCCAAGTCCCTTGACTCTAAATCCAACCCTTTCCCCACTGGAATAGTAGTTATAAGCTCCCCCATAGTCTTCTTTTTCAACTCCCTCATTACATACATGAGAAAAATGAGGGTCACAGACATTATGTTCGCTAAGTAAAACATGGCTTTTAAATCAAGACTATATAGTTTTTTTTTTCCCATTGGGCTTGTGCACTCTCTCTCTCTTCTCTCTCTTTTTCTCTCTCTCTTTCTTTCTCTCTCTCTCTCTCTCTCTCTCTCTCTCCCTCTTTCCCTCTCGTCTTCTCTCCCTTTCTTTCTCTCCTTCCCTCCCTCCTTCCCTCTCTCTCTCCCTCCTCTCTCTCTCTATGTTTCTGTCTCTGTCCATTCTCTCTCCCCTCCCTCTCTATCTCTGTCTCCCTCTTCTTCTTCCCTTTCTCCATTTCCAGGCTTCTCTATCTCTGTCTCTGTCTGTCTGTCTGTCTGTCTGTCCGTCTCTGGCAATTGGGGTTAAGTGACTCCAGGGCTGGTGCTCTATCCACTGTACCACCTAACTGCCTCTCTTTCATTGAATAGATAAGAAATTTGGAGTTAAGGAAGTAAATTGATAGGCCCAAGAGCACACATTAAGGTATTGTTCAAAGGGCAAACTTTTTTGAATCTGAAAGGAATTTTAGAAGTAACCTTTTTCTTAATGATACATCCAGATAGTATAAGTGCAGTAGAGAAAATCACATACTTATATGTACTTCAATATTTTATTCCTAATATAATGAGCAATCTGAAAAGTACATTTTATAGAACAGCTTGTCTTGAGTTGGGAATCAACAATTCCTGTTGGCCCTTTCTCATCCCCAAATCCTAGAGAGTTAATTCTCTTTCGAATGACAGTGTGGAGGTGTATATCCTTACAAGCCATATAATAAAGCCAATCCCTTTACTTCACCATCATGAATCATGTTTGTCTTAAAAGCAGCATTCCTCGATCTGCCAACCAACTTACTTACTAGAATCACTGCCAAATGTTTTTTGGCTGTTTGTAGAAAATTAAATTCACCTTCAAAGGATACATGTTGGCCACAAATGAGTTGACCCACAAGAGTGGTATTCTGCAGGTTCCAAGGATGATTCAGAGAAAGAATATTTTGGCATAAATATTTTGGGAAAAGGTACAGTTATTGTAACAAGCTTTCTCAAGTGACTACTTTGAAGGCATTCTAGCCAATATTCACATAGGTCTTGTGTCCACAACTAAATGGTCAGGCCATTATAGGTTAGGAACCAGCAGGATTCTGGTAAATGTTTAACAATCAATTTTTAAAACAAAAATATGCATGACATATTCTTCAACTTAATCTGAATTATTAATTTTGCTTTCTTAAGTCTAGAAAATCAATAAAATCATAAATCTTAGAAAATGAAATTTGTAGTCTTTACTGATTTCCAAGATGTAAATGCTTAAACTATAAATGTAATAATTGACTGTTCTGAGCAGGGTTCAAAGCATACCCTTTGTAAGAAAATGATATCTTGTTTTTCTTAATTCCTGACTTGGGCCCTCTTCTCCTCTTGCTTAATGAACTCATTAGGTCCCATGAGTTTGATTATCATTTCTATTAAAATAATATGATTTTAGCCACATATTTTTATTATATCTTTAAACATATCTTTTCTAAATCATATTTAATCATATTATACATATATGTATTATATATATACATATATACATGTACACACACACATATATATATGATTATATATATGTGTATATATATATATATATATACAAATATGAACATATTTGTTCATAATCAAGCATTCAAATTCTACTGCAGAGAGCACAACTCCACTGGGCTGTCCACATTATTCAAATGCCAAATATATGCTTGCTAAAAAGACTATTTTATGGAGAACTCACACAGGGCAGACGTTCATTAGGTGGTCAGAAAAAAAGCAAAACAAGAACGTTTTCAAGGTCTCTCTTAAGAACTTTATAATTGATTGTAGGACATGGGAGATACTGGCACAGAACTGCCTTCCATGGTGTGCCCTTGTCAGCGAAGATACTGTACTCTTTGAGCAAAGCAGAATTGAATTAGCTCAGAAGAAACAGGAGGTGTACAAAGTTAGAGAATCCACCCTAAATGTTCATAGGGACTATTTACATCCAACCTGTGGCAGACCATTTTAAACTCATATTGGTCTGATCAGCCATAGTCGGATACACTAACTGGACTCTTAACATAATGATGCTATTTTCATCTTCTTCAAGAAGCAGAGCTATAAACATACACCAGCAATTACCTTTTGAATAGCTTAAATTAATGTCCTGTAGATGTCTCACATCAACACACTGATTTGAAGTCAAAGTGAACTCATTATCTTTTCCCCATGTCCTTAGCTCTTCCCAGCTTTCTTATTACTATCAAAGGTACCACCATCTTTATAGATCCCTGGGCTTTCAACCTCAGATTTATCCTCAACTTGTAACTCACTCAGTTTACATATCTAACCTCTTGCTAAATCTCATCTTATTTGCCTTCCCAACCTGTCTTGTTTAGATCTCTGCTCAGGGAGTCCTCATACTAGTTCAGGTAATCATCCATCACTTCTCATCTTAATCTACTACAATTTGTCTCTCTAATTACTGTCCTTTCTCAATCTAGCCCATCCTCCATTTAGCTACCAATGTGATTTTTCTGAAATATAAGTCTGACCATGTCAGCCAGTGCTCAGTGAGGTCCCATGGCTCCCTTTTATGTCCAAGATCAAATATAAACTCTTGTTATGTAAAGCTCTTTGGTCCCTTTCTACCTTTTAAGTGTTTTTACATTCGATTCCCCTTCTCTCTGTAATCCAACTACACTGGAGTACTTACTATAGCTCAAAATGACATTTGATTTCCCACTTCTGTGCTTTTGCACAAACTGCCCCCCATACTTGGAATTCTCAATACTTTTATATCCATCTCCTAATTTCTTTGACTTCCTTTAAGATTTAACTCCAATTCCACCTTCTACAGGAAGCTTTCACCAATCCCACCAAGATGTTACTGTCTTGTTTCTCAGATTACAGCCCATCTACTCTGTATATGCTTATATTTACCAGGTTATTTATGTGATATTCTCTCAACCACTTCCCCAACACAAATTAATTCCTTGAGGGCAGGAAGCGTGTGTGTTTTTTTTTTTTTTCTTTTTAATTTTCTTTGTACTCCAGGCACACTGACTAGAACATAGTTAAGTGATCAATAAAAGTTTTAGCAGAATGAATCACAGTTCTTAGTAGTATATCTTGAACCCAGTGGGCCTCTGTTCTATGCTTATTGGTAGGAAAAAATGAAGCAGAGTGGGAAATCAATATAGACCCTGAAAATTAAGCCCGAGCCTGTTAGTAAGCATTCATTCATTACATGTAATCTGATTAAACCCTACAAGAACTATGTGGTCAAAATGATGAGACATTGAGAAAGGGAGGGCTCCTTGAGGCAAGTGATAAATTCTTAACTGTATATATTAAAGTTTAAATGTTGGATCTAAGTAAGTATCATATAGAAGATGGCTTGGAGCCCAGGCAATTTCTTGGAAATCAGTGACTCAAAGGGAAAGTTAAAAGAAAGGAGACCTTTGTCTCCTTTGTCCAAGAAACAAATGGCATGGAAGTGGAGGTAGGGGAGTAGTGAGGAAAAAATTACAGAAGTCTTGAAGATCTTTGACTTGTGAAGGACCTTGGGGCAGTTTCTGTCTCAAGTATCCAGTAGCTCTGATTCTGAGAAATCATTTAATCTCTCCAACCTTGGTTTCTCAACTGTAAAATAGGGATGATAATATTTTACCTCTACTGTTGCAGGGATTAAATGACATAATATTCCTAAAATGCCATGTAAATTGTTTTTTCCTTGTTCAGAATGGGGAATCAAAAATTTTTAAAGGACAAAAAGGAAAATCAGGAAGAGAGTGAAAATATTTTCATATCATCAGAAAATATCATCCCAATTTTTTCCCCAATACAACTCTTGATTCCTCACTAAAATACTATTGTACCCAATTAATTGTCCCAAAGAAGAGTTCTTCCTACTTCATGAAGATGCACAGAGATTTTCTCTGAGATTATTTGAACTATGCTCTGCCTATAACTTATTTGTACATAGTAATTTTCAACTTATCTCCTCCAATAGATTGTGTGCCCTTTGGGGGCAGGGATGATTTTTTGCCCTTCTTTGTAGCCCCAGTACTTAGTACATAGGAGGCACTTAATAAATGTTAATTGACTTGACCTAATTGAGTAAAGGAGTCAATCCAATGCTGCTGTTTGTTCCATTGTGATGGTTCTGAATCTGATTACCTCTCCACTTACTTTAGAAATTCCAGTTTGGACAGTCTGGTGATTTCAGTATTTCGACCAAAGGCCTGCATGCTTTGTGTTGTTTTTCATAGGCTGGGATTCTGGTGAATGCATTTTTCTAATTAAATGAGTATGTCTCCCAGCCATCGATCACATTTAGGGACTCAATGTATTACTTCAAATGCTCACTGGTTCTATTCAGGAGAAAAGCATTAGCGGCCAAACACAAGCCTCCTTGTAGACATTAGGCTCCTACCATCTAGTAGAAATTGGGTATTGAAGTGTATAATTCAATTCAATTTCATTTTCATTCTTTAATAATGACCTTACATAAACTATTTGTACTTATAATTGGTTCTACTGCCTATGAATTATAAGATAGTCCCTAACTCAAGGCAATAAAGAAATAGGCCTTCTTTTTAATTTTTATCCTTTTGATTCCAGGAGTGTCAGAAACACACGCTTCACTGAGACCCTCAAATTGTTAGAAAATATGGAAACCTTTTCTCCACTCCTTTCCTCTGTGGAGACATGGAAGGGAGATGCAGAGAATGAGTAAAAGAGACATATTGAATGCTGTATTGTTAGAATGAATATTTACATTGTTGAGATCATAAATCTATTAGAGTTTTGGAGTAGAATATGGATTAAAAATGATGTGAGAGGCTGCATGATATAGTGGAAAGAGCACTGACTCTAGAATCCAATGATAGATTCAAATTCCAGCTCTGATCTTACTACTTGTATGATCTTAACTAAATCACTTAAGGGAGGAGGCATTTAAAATGGACCCTTGGGTCTGACTAAAGGGTACTGAAAGAGTCAGTACCAAATTTATGAACTTATGATCTAAGGGATAGACCAAAGATAGGAGGAGATCAATTTGAATTCTATTTTAGAAAGCCTCTTTTTCTGGCTAATTTAAATAGAATTTGAATGACCTAAATTCTTTTTATCATTGAGAAAAGCAAACATTGATTTTATATTTTACATTTGATTTCCCTTTGAAATTAATTTTGTCCTGTAATTGCCTAAGTCTTGGTTCTTTGTCTCAGAATAGTCGAGAAATTCAGCTGGCCTGTAATAAGTTAAATTTAGACATCCAGTTCTGCTAATTACTATTCTATTCTTGTCTTAAGTATATCTGCTTTCCTTAGGGATGTGGGTGGACACCAGGAAGTCTGATGTAGTATCTTTATACCATTGCACTATACTTCAAGGATGTCTGGTTTGCTATCCAAGAAGTCTAGTCTTCCATCTCTAACCAGTTGGACTCAAACATTGAACTTTTTTTAGTCATAGGAGAAAAGAAAGGGCTGTTGCTAGCCCATCACTCTCTAATTCCAGCTAATCATGTTGCCCTCATCACCATGACATTGTCAATCCTGTAACCAATTGTATTATTTCCTCATCTGCACTGTTCTTTATTTGTTCTATGCCTATAAAAAGGGAACTGTCCTTCTCTTTGGGGTCTTTGACTTAAAACTGAGGCAATCTTTGATTCATCTATTGTCAGTTTCATACAATGCTAATAAATGGTTACTTTGCTTGGATAATACACACCTCAGTCTACCTTTGCTGACTTTTACTCTAAACATCATTAATGGATTTTAAACAAGGACTTCACAGGTCATCTAGTATAACTCTTCTTCATGTATATATATATATACACATATGTATGTATACACACATATGTGTATACACACACGTATGTGTATATATGCATGGATGCATACACACACACACAGAGGTTTAGAGAAGTCATTTGCCTAAAGTTACAAACAGATTCTAAATGGCAGAGTGAAGATTACTTTTTAGATAAGTATAATTAGGGGAAGATTAGGAGGGTGAGAAGCCTGAGGAAAATATAAAAGTGGCCAGAAAAGCTAAGAATTCTTTGGTTGGAAAAGATAAGACATTGGAGTATATGTATATGTGGCTGCTGTTGCTAGTGGTGATGGCTGTCTTCAACCATCTGAAGGAGAATTTTCATTTGTTCTCCTGATCCATAAAGACTAAATGTGATGCAATAGAAACAAAACAAAACATGAGAACTGGTGACCTGAGACCCAAGTTTGATTCCTGTCTATATCACTTCTTCTATGTCTTTGGGCCAATTACTTACCTGCTGAGGGCTTCAATTTCTTTTTCTCTAGAATGATGGGGTTGAGATAAATGACTGTCAGGGGTCAGTCTAATTCTAAGTTTATGATGCTTGACTAATGTCTGGAAATGACTTGAGATAACTTAGACTGGAAGTAAGGAAATACTTCCTGATAACGAGAGCAAACCCACTGTCAAATGGACAGCTACAGCTGGTATTGGTTTGCCGCTCATTGCAGATCTTCAAGCAAAGGCTTTAAGGCCATTTGTAGTGTACTTTCTAAGAATTTTTCTAGGGTGTCTATATTTTACTAGTTGACTTCAAAGGTTTCTTTCAAGTCGGTCCCTACATTAAATCATTCCATGCTGTCAGGGCATGAGTCAGCCTCTGGATATATCATTAGGTGGCTCTTTTTCTTTTGAATGAAGACTAGCTATGGCATAAGAAGAACTGAATTCAAATTCAAACTATTAGACAAGCCGTTTGTAAATTAAATATTTATACTACCTACCTTGAGGGCTTAAGATTGCAAAGCATTATATAATTGCCACAGGTCACAGGATTTTTCAGTTGAAAGGGATCTCAAAACTTACATAGTTCTACTGGCTTTAGAATAAACATGAGGAAACTGAGTGTGAGAGAAAGACCAAGATCATATAGCCAGGAATTGGCAAATCTGCAATTTGTATCTCTGTATTTTTGCTCCAAAGCTAATGGTCTTGAGACCGTATTATCAGATATTCTGTGAGCTCTTTCAATTACTATTATTGCATTGGGGGTAGCCACCAACATTCTAGTTCAGCAGCCAGGGCATCTGGGTAGCTTTTAAAATTCTTTTGTAGAAATTCAATTTATGGTTTCTGTTTTTTAATGAAGTATAATTGGCAAAAACAGGACTTTTTAACAGCAGTTTGAATTATTTTCTAATTAAATGTGCAAAATTAGAACAACAGAAATGGAATTGTCTATATTTGCTAATAAGTACCCAAGTGGTGCAAAGAACAGGCATCTGTCTCTTTAAGCACGAGTGGTTATTAATACCAGCCTCCTAGCTGTTCATTTATAGGCAGAGCACTAATGTAATCTCAACTTTCTATAGAGACATCTGTTTGGGCCACATTCATGTTAAATCCAAAGCAAAAGACATGTTTCAAGAAAGTTTGCTGAATATTTTTCTAACATTTTATTGTATAAAGTGCATATTTCAACACTCAGACTTCTTGATGATCACATGGGTAATGATATTTGCTGAACTGGATTTAGACTAGCTAGATGACCAAATGGAGTAGGACCATAGATTGTTAAAGTGACTTTAGAACTTATTGAGGTTGAAAGGTAATATCATATTTTGGGTAGCCTTTCGAATTTGTAATCAGCAGGACCTATGTTTGAATTCAATGTTCCTCTGGTACTAACAATGTTACTATAGATAAGTAATCTTACTTATCTGACCCTCATTTTGTTTGCATGTAAAATGGGGATTATAATATCTGGGGTACTACCTTACATGGTTATTGTAGAACTATACCATATTATATTGCTGTATTATAAAACTATATTAGATTGTGTTTTGCAAACCTGAGAGTGCCACCTACATATTAATCATGTTGCTGATAAGAAAATAGAGGCAAAATGACTTGTCTGACATCATGCAGTTTCAAAACCACATCTAGGACCTAGAACTAGAATTTTTCAGTTTTTCCTAAAAATATTCTCTTTTAGCAAAATGAAACTATCATTTGTCTTAAGTGAGTGACAAATTTAAGGAGAGTGGGGCATGATGAAGTGAGTATAAGATCTTGGAGTCAGAAGATTTTCCACTTAATGACTATGTGATCCTGAGCCACCAATGTGTAAAATGGGGATAATAATGTTCTAGGCTTAATGTATGTATTACATGGATGATGTTTAACACTGCATATTCTTCCTGACAAATCCAGAGTAAGCTCAGGTGATGGGATTCAATAAGTAGATCTTGGATGGATTTGATTGTATTTTTTTTAATCTGGTTGAATTTTCATTATTTCTTACTTCATTTCTGATTTTTGCTCTGTGGACTCTGAGAAGAGCAAGATTTGAACTTGAACTGATATTATGAACCTAGCTCCATATACTTCTGTTGAATATCTCTACTTTTTGCTATATACAGAGTATCCTGAAAGTCTTAGTGCATTTTAAATTAATTGAGGTAATTTTTAAAAGTAATTTACTTGTGAAATGCATCAAAAACTTTGGGACACCTAGTATATCTTGTTGGTATATAGTCATTTTTCATGTTATCTCCTCCCATTAGATCTTCAATACCTCATGAACATGGACAGTATTTGATCTTTCTTTTACCCTTAATGCTTAACATCACGATTACTCAACCACTCTCAGTAATAAGAGCTAGCTTTTATATAATGCTTTTAGGTTTGTAAAAGTATTTTACAAATATTACGGCACTCCTATGAGGTAAATGCTATTATTATTGCCTTTTTACAGGTAAAAAAAATGAAACAGGTAGATTAATTGATTTTCCCAGCATCACACAGCTGGTATCTAAGTCTGAATTGAACTCAAGTCTCTGACTCAGTGCTGCATCCACTGTGCAACAAGCATATGCCAGCATCAGGACTTGAATACTCATCTTACTGACCCCAAATCTAGTTCTCTTTCCATTATTCCAGGCTGCCTCTCTTAGTGGGTAGTTAACAAATTGAATGTAGTTAATTTGTTGAATCATCCCATGATCATATAAGCAAATTCTTTGGAAGTCTCTGTGGAAGTCCTCGTTTATATAAGTCTAGAAATTAAATGAAATTTGATTTCTTTTCAATGGTTTATAAAAGTTACTTTTGATCACTTTCTACTTGTTTTGATAAACTTGCAACTTTCATTGTATTTCCTATTAGAGAGTAGAACAAAGTGGGATGGTAGATGACTTTATTTAGAAATTTGTTGGTTTTAGTCATTTTCAGTCATGTCTAACTCTTCATGACCCATTTGAGATTTTCTTGACAAAGATACAGGAGTGATTTGCCATTTCCCTCTCCAACTCATTGAGAATAGAACAAATCATGAGAGAGTGGGAGGGTATGTGACACTATTTAGAAATTTGTTGTTTTTAGTCATTTTCAGTCACATCCAACTCTTCATGACCCCATTTGGGATTTTCTGGAGTGTGATTTGTCATTTCTCTCTCCAACTCATTTTAAAGGAAAGGAAACAGAGGCAAACAGGGTCAAGTGGAAAGTTTGAGGTCACATTTCAAATCAGGAGGATGAGTCTTCTTGGCTCCAGCACACTGCTCCACCTAGTTGCTCTGAAATTTACCAAGCATATTAAAACCAAAATAAAACAAAACACTGGAATAGCAACTTGTATGATAGAGAAGATTTTGGATTTGGAGTCAAAAGACCTAGATTTGAATCCTGATTCTACCACTTACTTCCTCTCTAGCTTTTAGTCAAATCAAAAAGAATTTAGTAAATGCCTACTATGTGTCAGGGACTATGCTAAGCTCTGATATTGCAAATAAAGACAAAATAGGAAAAAGACTCCTAAATCCTCACCTTGAAATCTAACGAGTTTCATGAAACTCGTAACAGAGGGAGAGAAAATGTAAACAATTAGGTACAAATGATACCTATTTCTGGTGAATTGGGGATAATCTCAAAAGGAGCTGCTAGGAAGGCTGGGGATTCCTTCTTTCAGAAAATGGAACTTCAGCTTAGTCTTGAAAAACAGGATGACACAGATAAGGAGAAAGTTCCAGGTGAGGAGAGAGAGCCAGAAAACATAAAGTTGGCAGATGGAGTCTCTTGCGCTGGTTGGGTCATGAAGTATTTGGAAAGCAATAAAGTATAAGAAGACTGAAATCATAGCAAGGGACATACTATGAAGGACTATAAAAACCAAAGAGATTTTATATTTGATCTTGGAGAAAACAAAGAGCTACTAGAATTTGCTGTCTAATGGATTGGCATTAACATGGTCAAACCTACTAATTAGGAAGATTAATTTGACAACTGAGTGGAGGATGGACTGAAGTGGGGGAAGACCTGAGGGAGGGTTAGCAACCAGCCCTGGGCTATTACAATAAACCAGGTGTCAGGTGAGGAGGGCCTTTGCCAATGTCAGCAGTGTCATTGGAAAAAAGACAGGGGTGGATGTTGCAAAGGCAGAAATGACATGAGCTGACATCTGATCAGATATGGAGTGGGATGAGAGATCAAGAGGCAAGGGAGATGAAACCTAGGTGATGAGCCTGTGTATCTGGGATGGGGGATGATGGGACCTAGATAGTCATAAGAAAGTTCAGAAAAGGGAGGCTTTTGGGGAAGAGATAATGAGTTTAGTTTGGACCATGCTGAGTTTAAGATAGATATAGGGCATCCAGTTAAATACATCCATTAGGCAGTTGGAGATGTGAGACTAGAGGTCAGCAGCTAGATGGGGTTGGACAAGTAGATCTGAGGGCCATCTCCATAGAGGTAATGTGAAGGTTAACTCAGATGTTCTCTAAATTCCATCCAGCCCTAGATCTATGATTCTGTGAATTCTTTTATAAATAAGGATCTTTTTTTTTTTGGAAATGTTCTTAGTGATGGAGTTCCAAGTTCCTTTTATGATTTCACAACCATTATATTACAAAGCCTTTCAGATTTTATGCAATTAAATATGGAAAAGAAAAGAGACTGGAAGGCAGTACTTATATTTCATTGCCCCTCTAGTTTCAGCAATTATAAGTCAAGCATTCCATAATCAAATTCTACAAGAATTTTCAAGTACCTACTATGTGCAAAGCTCATGTGCTGGGAACAAAAGGACAAAATCAAAGCAATTCTTCCTCTTAAGGAACTGACACTTTATTAATAGCAATAGCACCATCTCCAATGGAACACATGAGAAAATCACTTGAGTGCTGTTTCCCCAGCTTTGCAAATTGTTAAACACTTTACCACATCTATAAGCCAATCTACTTAACAAGGAAGAGTGATGACAGAAGCCTCAGCTTTAACTTGGTGCTTTTTTTCCCCCCAACAACATCTGGTTCTTTATCAGCTTCCTCAAGCACAAGAACTTCCTTATTCCCTTGTGTTCTTCTGGAAGAAAAAAAGATCCACAGCTGTGTGTACATTGCATTTGAAGACAACAACTCAGCTCCTTTGGGCAGTGAGGCTGATGGGATTATTTCTGTCCTTGTTTGCATGGATTGATACCCATACATTCAAATATCTCCCCTTACCCCACTCACACCCCAGCTCCCTTCTCCCCTCCAAAAAAGCACCTTAAGGGTTTCTCAGGGATATCTTAAAACAACCAATTAATATTTAATCTAAGAAAAAAAGAAAGATTTTTTAGTGTTTCCTAGATAGCATGCTAGGTGGTCATAAATTTGAAACAGAGTTATAACTAAGCCTGGACAATGAGAGTTTTGACTCAGGGCATCAAAATTTAGAGAAATGAACTCCTACTTCTTCAGTAGTATAGAAACAATGTAATTTAGCACCTAGTTAGCAAGAACAATTAGACAAATTAGGAAGCTACCAGATGGCATTCTTCCTCCCCCAGGCAGCTGCACTTTAGGTGAAAAAATTAATTTGAGGGCTCATTTCATTTTTTTCCCTTCCAGGTGTCAAAATGGCTATTTTTAGCTCTGATCTGAAGACTTTGTTATGAAAATGAAAATATTTTGATCTTAAACCCAAAGGGCTATTAACTATGCATAATCTCTGACCCAGCAATACCAATAATAGACCTGTATCTTAAAAATGTCAAAGAAAAGGGAAAAATAATTATTTCTACAAAAATATTTATGCTGCTCTTTCTGTGGTAGCAAAGAATTAGAAATTGAGGGGATACTCATCAATTGGGAAATGGGTAAAGAAGTTATGGTATATGATTAGAATGGAAGATATAAGAAATGATGAATAATATGGTTTCAGAAAATCTGGAAGTCCTGTATAAACTGATGCAGAGCAAAGTGAACAGAAACAGGAGCTCATTGTACACAATAACAGCAGTATTATAAGGACAATTAACTGTGAGACATTTAGCTACTGCTCACCGAGACAATGATCAAAGGCAATTCCAAAGAGCCCGAGGGGAAATTCTATCTACCTGCAGAGAGTGAGAGAAATGATAGAAATTGAAGCATAATTTTTTGTTTTTGTTTTGAATTTTTCTTTTTTGTAAGTTTTCTTTAATAACATGGCTAATATGGAAACAAGATTTGCAAGACTTCACATGTATAATCAATATGAAATTGCTTGCCTTCTCTAGTGGTGGGATAGGAGAAAGAGGGAGTGAATCTGGAACTTAAATTTTTCAAAAATCACTGCTGTATGTGTGTGTGTGTATGTCTATTTTTCAATAATGGAATTTTGACATAATTGGTTCCTTTTATAATTTGCATTTTTATTTAATGTTTTTATAAAAATTCTGAAAATGTGTCTGTGGACTTCACCAGATTACCAAGGAGTCCATGTGTAACATTAAAAAAAAAGGTTAAGAAACCCTGATCTAGGTGCAATTTGACCTAGGAAAGGTACATCAGGGTTTGTACCTTGTTATTCTAGGATGTTATGACTGTCTTAATACAACTCAAGTACACATTAACTTTTTAAAACTTGCCATGTCATACTGTTTGCCTCACATTGCCTTTACAATCCACTAAAACTGCCAGATATTTTTCAGAAAAAAAACTTCTATCTAATCAATTCGTTCATTTTATGCCTGGGAAGTTGATTTTTGAAGCTAAGATTAAAACATTAAATTTATCCCTCATAAATTTAATTTGATTTAATTCAGCCAAATTTCCAATTTTCTGCCCTGTCAAGCTTGTTTTTTTTTTTTGGGGGGCTCTTGATTCTGTCATCTAATGTATTAGTTAATTCTTTTTAGTGTCACATACAAATATAAGAAGGCCTTTGTCCAAGTCCTTGATAAAATATCAAACAGTTTAAGAGCAAATAAAAATTCTAGGAACACTACATTGGAGAACTTCCTTTGAGTTGACATTTAACCAACAATAATTAGTCTGAATCTGGCCAACTCCATATTCATCTAATTGTGAAATTGTCCCAAAGTGGAATGACCTGCTTTGGGAAGTCAGGTTGGTCTTCCTTTAGGTGTGTCTTCAAACATCAGCTAAATGAACACTTGTGAGGTATATTATAGGAAGGATTCTTTTTCATGCATGGGTTTGACAAGGCAGCCTCTGAAGGAGGGGCTGGGAACAAGATTTTGGTGGAATAATGCATTGTCAAAATCAAATAAACAGAGTCCAGTAAACATATAAGAATGGCTGTGGGCCACATGTTGCTTTAGAAAATCACAAAATAGGTGCTTTTAAAATTGTTATTTATTTTGTTAAATATTGCCTAGTTACATTTTAATTTGGTTCAGGCCATATTTGGGAGTGTTTGGGGCTTTATGTGACCTAAAGGACCCAAAGGTTATATACCTCTGGATAGTGGATAGAGCATTAGATAAATATTTTTGAAGTCTGCTTCTCAAACTTGTTATATATGTCACTCTGGGCAAATTACTCATTTTATCCATTTCTCACTTTCCTCATTAATAAAATGATATAGCTAGACTCAATGTCTCTAACATCTTTCCCAAGTTTAAATCTTTATTCCTATATTTTGCCTATCAGTCCCCTGCAATTCTTTCCAACTCTGAAATTCCCTCAAAGCACCTACAGTAATTTCCATTATAAATGTGAACTGACATCTTCATTCACCTCAAACACTATAAAGTAGAATCTTTTTATACAAGTCTAACTTTTTTTGGCTTCTAAAGTCATCTAATCTTCAACAAAAAGGAATAAAACTAGTCCTTTGGAGTAAGTGAGTTTGTCTTAGCTACTGGAGAATTTCCAGTGAATTGTTTATATTGAAGCTTTTGTCTTTGCAATTAAACTGCATTGATGGCACTGGAAAATTGGGGAGCATTTAGAATGGCAGGAAAGGGTAAACAAGACACCACTCATTGACATTTTAGCATATTTCCTTTTGTCCCCAATATAGAAGAGAAAAGCCAGCTTTGAGAGATACTTCAAATGACATCAACTTTTCAATGGCTCAATCAAATCTTTCATCCCTTTACAGAGCCATAGTTAGCAATTTTCATACCAGGGACATGCAGCATGTATGGTACCCTTATATTAACAATGTGCTTTGTGTCCTGAAAGATACACAGTAAAACAAATTCAGTTCCTTGGAATGGGCACAATAATTCTATGAAATAACACCCATCTACAACTCCAAAATAATGACACTTTAGATCCTTGAAATTTCATTGTCCTCGGATATGGTCCTAATGCTTTAGTCTTAGTCATAACTTCCCTTCTATATTCAGATGAGCGTCATAGATAAGGAGCTTGCCCGAGTTTCCTCTGGACTATAAAGAACCATCCAACTCATCTGATTCCCCAAGATCTCAAAGCATAATTTGACCCATGTAACAAACATGTAACTGAATCATCTTTGCCATCCATGTCCACTGACATTCTTTGGAAAAGGATCAGTGCAGCCTGTTTAGAGTCTCTGTCTGAAGTGAGTGAGAAAGCTATGATTCTCTCATCCCCATTTCCATGAGCTGGAATCCTACTCATTAGAATTCTGGTCAGCTTCCGGGGCTCTCAGGAAGGGGTTCATCAGGCAGTCTTTGGTGCAGGTATTACAAAGCCTGCCTTTTGGGATGCATGGACAGCCCAGAAGAAATGAATTGGAGACAAAGGAGGAGATAAACTATTATCAGGAGAAAAATACATTGACATGAAATAACACCTGTCTACAATTCTAAACTTGATCTCATGTTAGCAATTCTCTCCAGAAATCCCTCCCCCAGCGAAGAATCTAAATCAAGATAGAGAGAAGGGAGTTTTGAGATGGAAAAGGTACTTGAACATTTAGATCAAAACCTTCTTTTAAATTTTTTTTGAATGTGGATCCTCCATAGCAGTTGTGGGGTGGGAAAAAATTGTGTTCGGGTGACAGAGAGGAGTGCTGATAACAGCATGTGTGGGAGCTGGTGATATCAAAGAAGGCAATTGGGTTTACTTTTCTTTGCTGTTTTCTGAAGTGTTCACCAAGAGGTTTAGAAATCTGCTGTAGGAAAGTGAATAGGGAGATTTTTGATTGTCTCAATTAATTATTTCTTGGTCCCTGCCTCAAGTGTAAAGTGAATTGTAGTTATATTGAGTGTTGATTCAAAGGAGTATTGCTTCCCCTTTCCATTTATACTCATATGTTTCAATTTGCTGTTGGGAGAAAAGGTACTGTACATTAATTCTAAAACTTATAAAGGGCATGTGTAGTATAGGAATATTGTTCTAAGCATCAGATAGACCTGGGTCTTAGATTCTATGATAGACTAGCTATGTGACTATAAGACATATTACTTCCGTGGGACTCAAATTTTCCCATATCGAAAATGAG
>JAJPUD010024556.1:0-12352 GCA_023553655.1 Myrmecobius fasciatus
ATTATTTCAGAGAGGCCTGGAGAGACTTGCATGAACTGATGCTGAGTGAAATCAGCAGAACCAGGAGAACATTATACACAGCAACAAGACTATACGATGATCAATTCTGATGGACATGGTTCTCTTCAACAATGATGTGATTCAAACCAATTCCTATTGTTCTTCTATGAAGATAGTCATATACATCCAGAGAAAGGCCTGAGGGAACTGATTGTGGACCACAACACAGCATTTTAATGCTTTCTGTGAATATTTCCATGCATTTTGTTTTTTCTTCTTAGATTGTTTATTTTCTTCTCTCTTTCTAGATCTGATGTTTCTTGTGCAGTAAGATAACTGTATAGATATATTGGATTTGTCATATAATGTAGCACTTTTAGCATGTATTGGATTACCTGTCATCTAGGAGTGGGGTGGGGGGGAAGGAGGGGAAAAGCTTGGAACAAAAAAAAGTTTTTGCAAAGGTCAATGTAGAAAAATCACTCATATGTTTTGTAAATAAAAAGCTTTTAATAAAAAAAATTTAAAAAGAGAAAAATAAAAATAAATAAATAAATAAATTAGTGGAGGAGCAGATACCAACTCAGAGAGTCACCATTTCCTTAAAAAACTCAATTTAAGCAAATCATTTGTTATTATTAAAAAAATTTTAAAATGACTAGAAACTATCTAAGAAGGGAAACATTTGACTTTCTTGACAGTTGGATTGGTATGCAGTCAAATAGGTTAAGAAGATAAGATTATTTGTAAAATATCTTGGAGAAAAATGTTGGAAGATTGTGAGAGGTATTATCTCACAAAAGTTAGAATAAAATTGAAAAACATTTAATGAAATTTTGGTTGAGACCTAAATGATCATCTTGAGATCATTAATATCTGAAACTGAAAGTAAAATACTTTTAAAAGGAAAAGAATTCTTCAGATTTTCAGAGTGAATGTATCATCATAAAGAAAAATTCAAAAAAAGGAAAATGTTTTAGATTTTCACATAATATCCCACATTATTGAAAGAATAATTTAAAGGCCTCTGTAAACAAAGGAAGTTGAAAAGAAGTTGACTAGACTAAATATACAAAGAAGAGAACTATGTCCAAGGGGCCATTAAAATTAAATTGATTTACAAGGTATGGGGAAAATATGAGTTCATACCAAAATCATCAACTACCACCATTACCACCACCACCACCAACCACCACCTTGGAAGTGATGGGAAATTATTGATGTACAATTTTGTTACTCCTCTCCTTCCCCTGGGCAAATGACTGAACCTCAATCCCTTATTTTCCAACACTGTGAAATTATAAGCATTTTCCTGACTCCTTTTCAAAGCAAAATAATCTTTCTACCACTTGTAACACATAGCTTTCTACCACTTTAAATACATAACTTTCTGTTCAAAACCCTATGATGGCTCCCCAGTTATCATTTCATCAAAATATAAACTCTTTTGCCTGCTTCTCCCAACATGACACAATGACAACATGACCTTAGCTCAGTGCCTGCTACCTAGGAGGTACTTAATAAGTGATTAATTACTTATTGATTTGATTACCATAATTCAACTCACCAACCTATCCAGATCTGCATCCCATTTCTAGGTATGAAACTGTCATTGTCACAAAACTGACCTCACTGTCTACATGATTGTTTCTGCATCCACTTTCTTCTTTGCTTTTCTATTGATCCTTCAAGGCCTAGAGTATGGTTTCTCTCCTTTGTGAACCCTTTCTTAACAATGCCAAGAAAAAATGAGCATTAATTTCTCTTGCTTATTTTTCCCTGTTCCTTCTTGTCTGTTGTAAGCACTTTGCACCTGAACATGTACTGACCTGTTCTCTAATTTTCAGTGCCTTGTAATTTAGCACTTTATTATATCAGTGCATGACTTCTTGACTATTTTTACTGTTTTCAACTTATGATAGCTGATATGTATTTTTCTTTCTCAGACTTTCATAGGGCTTTGAGTATTTTAACTCCTTTAATCCTTGGGTAGAACAGAGATTGTTAGGTTCATTTCATAGATCGATAAAATGAGTCTGGCAAATATTATGTGCCTTAAACATATTCATTACATATGAAAGTAGAATATCAACATAGGTCTCAATTACCTCTAGCTGAGGTAAAGTTCCCCACCATAGAGGAGGGACAATAGATTATCAGCAATTAGGGAACTGATATAGATATAAATCAATACACACATACACAGACATATATAGATACAAAAAACATTTACACATAAATAATATTATGAAATATGCATGTGTATATGTACATTGTGGATTATATACAATTATATTATACATAGGTGTATACATACATTTATATATACATACACACATATAATTACCAAAGCTTAAATTGCACTGAGACTATGGGACACAGATACACACACTCTGTGTGTATCTCTGTAGGGGGCTAGCAAAAGGTTGTGCTAAATAAATCCTTGTAGTTTGATATTAAGTAGGAGCCTTGATATTCTTACTTATAGATTGGTTTGTTTGTGGTCCTGCCAAATTACTCTCTTGCCCCAAGCCATACAAAAACAATCTGTACACTTAAAGAATTAAGGAAGTGCCATCAATTTCCTTAGAATTTGATTTCACAAGATTTCTAGTTCACTTTGGCACATTCATAAAGATCCATTTAATAATCTGAAGAATCAGGTAAACTTGAAATACCTATCTGAACCTGAAATCAAACTCCCAATCTATTGATATTTGCTAATCCAGAACAACAGAACTTCTCAAATGGTGCATTGGGGGAAATTATGATGATTGAATAGTATCTATGAAACTCTCAAATACGGTTGTAATGCCATCTGTCTTTGAGTTGTTAAGGGAAAAAATTGATTCATTTACCAAGCCCAAAAGGCATATCTTCTCACTCATTCATAACTACAGATATTATATAAGAGTAACTTTCAATTCTCTAGTTGTTAGACTCCTGCTATTAATGCCCTAGATTGCATATTTTCCATGGTACTTTAACATCAGTTATGGTACAGATGAGGTAATATATACTTGTAATCTTTTTTTATATAGGGTGTTCCAAAAATCTCAATGAAGTTTTAAACTAGTCTTCAAGTTAAACATTATATTGAAAATTGCACTAAAAACTTAAAATAAAAATTATACTAAATTAAACATAAAGTTTTAATAGCACAAAACAACCTTAAGACTTTTAGACTTCCTGTGTTTTGTTCCTCTGAGAATGTCAAAGAAAACACTGCTTCTCTTACTTGATGAAAAATGTGTCTATCATTCTACTAAGGCATGTATCAATGAAGATTGGTTTTTACATTCTTCAGCTTCAGGACATAACCTAGCACATGATAATTGCTTAAAAATGCTTGCTGACATTGTTCAGACAGCTGTCATGCAGTCTTTTCCGCTTAAAAATTTTCTTCTCATGGCAATGATTTGGCTACCATTATTTGGAATTGATTTTTAACTAGTTATAAGAAAGGGAAATTATTCTTCTTTCCTTCAACAAATACTGACTTATTCAGAAGTTACTATCAGCAAGATAATGTGCAAGATACTTTGGCTATCAAGGCAAGAAGCACATATCAAATATTTTCTAAGTGTCAGGAATTGTGCTAAATACTGGAAATATAAAGGAAGGTCAAAATAAAAAATGCTTACCTTTAAAGAGTTCACATTCAAATAGGATATAAAGGTATGGTGCTTTCCAGGAGTTTACAATCTGGCTATATAGAGAAAACATAATTAGCTGCAGTGGTCCTGAAGTCAGGAAGATATGAATACAAATTGACTTCAGACATTTAACATTTACTAGCTGTGTGACCTTGGGCAAGTCATTTAACTCTCATTACCTGGCCAAAAAAAGGTCTACAATTGACTGAAATAAAAGAATATAATAGCCTGTTCTCTCAAAGGTACAAGTGAGAGTTCTCTGAAAATTCCTTGGAAGGAGAGACCATTTCCCAGCTAAGATATCCAAAGAAAGTTTTATAAAGTATGTTGGGTTTGAAATGGACTTTGAAGGATGGGTAGATAAGAAAGTTTATATAAGAAGAGTGAACAACATGAGCAAACCCCTAGCAGCTTAAAAGTTTAACTCATTTGGGAGGTAGCAAGTAGACCCATTGAGCTGACCAGAATAGCGTTTTAAAAGAGTATTGAGAAAATAGATTGAAAAGGAAAGTACTTGATGTCTCAGCCTAATACTGTATAATAGGTTTTTGGAAAATGGAATACTTAAAAATAGAATTTTACCTCATTAAAAGAATTTTTTATCAAAAATATATGGTTTGTGAATAGGCAATAACTATAGCAATTTAGTCTTTGATAAACCCAAAGACCCCAGCTTTTGGGATAAGTATTCACTATTTGACAAAAACTGCTGGGAAAACTGGAAACTAGTGTGGAAGAAATTAGGGCTTGACCCACATCTAACACCACATACCAAGATAATATCTGAATGGGTTCATGATCTGGATATAAAGAGTGATACTATAAGTATATTAGAGGAATGTAATATAGTTTACCTCTCAGACCGATGGAGATGAAATAAATTTATGTCCAAAGAAGAACTGGAACTCTTAATTGAAAACCAGATAGATAACTTTGACTATATTAAGTTAAAAAGTTTTTGTACAAACAAAATCAATGCAGACAAGATTAGGAGGGAAGCAATAAATTGGGAAATCATCTTTACATTTAAGGGTTCTGATAAAGGTCTCATCTCTAAAATATATAGAGAATTGTCTCATATTTATAAAAATTCAAGCCATTCTCCAATCAATAAATGGTCAAAGGATATGAACAGACAATTTTCAGAGGATGAAATTAAAACTATTTATAGTCATATGAAAAGGTGCTCCAAATCACTATTGATCAGAGAAATGCAAATCAAGACAACCCTGAGGTACCACTTCACACCTGTCAGATTGGCTAAAATGACAGGAAAAGTTAATGATGAATGTTGGAGGGGATGTGGGAGGGCTGGGACACTGATGCATTGTTGGTGGAGCTGTGAACGCATACAGCCATTCTGGAGAACAATTTGGAGCTATGCTCAAAAAGTTATCAACCTGTGCATACCCTTTGACCCCAGCAGCATTTCTATTGGGCTTATATCCCAAAGAAATCATAAAGGAAGGAAAGGGCCCTACATGTGCAAGAATGTTTGTGGCAGCCTGCTATTAACAATTAAATGAACAATGTTCCAAATAACTAATAACCATAATAGATAAATTAAAACAATTCCAATGTTCCAAAATTCATACAAATTAATAAAGATGATAAAAGATGAAAAGAGCAAACATTGAAGGAATTGTAGGAAAACTGACACATCAATGCACTGTTGACAAAAATAGGAATTAGTACAGATTTTGTAGCTAACAATTTAGAAATATACCCAAAAAAGGCATTAAATTTTATATAATTTCATTCAGCAGCATATGCCTGGTAGGAATTTGAGAGCAGAAAAAAATGTCATATATACCAAAATATTCAAAATAGTATCATGTCTAGTAGCAAAGGACTGGGAACAAAGTGGGTGTTCATTGATTAAGGAATGACAAATAAAACATGACATATAATCCAATGTAATATTCTTATGTTCTCATAAAAAAATGAAGAATCCAGAGAAATTTGGAAATAGAAAAGCAACCTAGTGTGTGGAATGGAAAGTGAAATAAGCAGAACCAGAATATCTTACTAATATTCTCAACAATGCATAGAAAATAACATGGAAACACTTCAGAAATCTGATCAATTAAATAACCAATCATTACTTCAAAACACTAATGGTCAAGTTTCATTCTGCACATTTTTCATAAGAGGAGTAACATATTAGAAGTACAGAATGAGGCATACTTTTCCAGACATGGATAATATGTTAGTTTATTATGAAGATTCTGTTTGGGGCATGGAAGAAGTATGATGTGATAGTGATTTATATAAATTCATAAATAAAACCTAAAAAATAAATCTGATTCCCCCTTCACAATTATGCATCTCCAACACTGTGCTTTCCTGCTTCATCTGGGTACTGTTACAAGGGAGAAAGAAAAGAGTAAAAGGAGCAGGGAAAGATTAAGCATATATGTAGCTCCTATATATTCTATGCACTAAACACTTTTTTCAAATATTTGACAAAATATTTTACATATATTTTCACAAATATTTATAAATATTATAGAATTTGATCTTCACAACAGCCCTGTAAGGTATATTATAGTATTTCTCCCATTTTATACAGTTGAGAAAATAAACAGAGTTTAAGTGATTTGCTCAGGATCATCCAGCTAGTTAAGTGTCTTAGAACAGATTTGAATTCCATTGTTCCTGACTCCAGACTTAGTGTTCTATCCATTGTACCACCAACTGCCTTTATAACTATATGATATCAAAAAGGAAGGCTCTGAGGGGAACTTTAAGATCTAAAATTCACAACTATCTGGGTTTCCCTTTAAGGTGTAGGCATATGCTCCTGGTACTTTGTCTATGTAAATTAAAAGTATCTGTGAGTTCTTCCAACTTTCCTATGGCAAAACACAAAATTAAACCGTATTGTATAAGCAGATAGAACATTGGACTTTAAGTCAGAATACTCTGGGGTCAAATTTTCCCTGAGACAGTTAGTATCTGCATGACATTGTGCAACACAGCTTTCTATACCTTCCTTTTTTATAGAATAAAATGAGACATATTGACAGTGTTTTTTAAACTGTAAGTACTCTATAAATATCAACTATTGTTATTGTAAGAGATATGGATTACACTGGATATTGTTGTTAAACTGGGTTCACATACTTGTCTTAATACTTACTTCTCACTCTATGAATCTGGACAAATAATTGGGCCTCTCTGATGCTCAGTATCCCTTATTTGTAAATTGAACGGTTTGTATTTGATGATTTCCAGGATTGTTTCCAGATCCAAATCATTTTTTTAGGATCCATTCCTAAAGGAAATAAGTCATTTCCATGAATGATACAAGTCCTTTACTCCCAATATGCAGCAGGTAAAGTCCACAGTCAATTACTGATTTCCAGCTGACATATGATTTAAAACCAGAAGTGACCTTAGAGGAAAAGTAAGAATCAGAGAAATTAAGTGACTTGCCCATATACTTGGACATCACAGCAGTATTCTAGAATTTCATTCAATTTAACCTTTCATGTACTTTGAAATGGTCACTCACTATGTTTATTGCATTTTGTCAGGCCATAGACTACTACCAGAAGTTCTACACATTCTCCCTTCAGTAGCTGCTTCTGCTATAGGAGTGTTTTATCCTGCCAGAGACTGAAGTAGGACTGTGTAGCTAGGGAGGAGGTCTCTCATTTATGCCTCTCTCCAGCTGAGCCAGCAAGAGATGAGAAAAGTCTGTCTCAGCTGGAAATGGTCTCTTGCCTGTCCTATATTAACCTCCCTCCTGCTTTATGTCGACTATGATTTGCATGTGCAAAGTGGTGTCAATTCTGTTAGCCCACTAGGGTAACATTTATTAAATTGTCCTTTCCTTCATATGGGAAAATGATTCCACTGACCCACTATAAGTAAAGTGTGTCCCTTGATTTTTTTTTCTTTGACTTTCTTTCTTTCTTTTTTGTCCACCAGTAGAGACACAGAGACAGCATGGTGGAGTGAAAGGAGCATAGGGATAGCAGCCAAGAAACTAGGGTTCTTGGCCCGGTCTGTATCTACCTTGCAATGTGACCACATGTGGTTCATTTAACCTCCTTTGCATCCTGACTTCTTCATGTGTAAAATTAGGGAATTAGCCAAGATAGTCTCTAAAGCCCCTTCTAGTCCTAAAAGATTGTCATTTCCACCTAATTTTTATAGTGTTGCTACAAATTACCACATGACTTCAGGAGGGTCACTTTGTTCTCTCCAGCCATCATTTGTCTGAGGGTTAGAATAGATGTTCTCTAAGGCCCTTTGCAGTGCAGCTAGGTGAAACAGTGGATGGAGTACAGAAAGACTTATCTTTCTGACTTCAAATTTGGCCTCAGACATTTACTAGTTGTAAGACCCTTGATACTGTTTGTCTCAGCTTTCTCATCTGTAAAATAGACTGGAGAAAGAAATGGCAAACCACTCCAAGTACTTTGTCATAAATAAACAAACAAATGGAATCATGAAGAGATCAGCACAACTGAAAAATGACTGAAGAACTTAAAGGCCCTTTGTAGCTTTAAATTCTAAATTCTTTGATTATTTCTAAGTTGTGGTAATGATGCATGTCTATGTGGTTTGGGATGCATGAAGTAGGAAGAGTATCTGATCTCCCTAGGGATCAAAACCCTAAATATAACAAGTTTAACCTATTGTTATAATCTAGTGATCCCTAGCTAGGATGTTTCCATTTATCTCCTGAAAGTTACCTCCTCAAGCTCAATTGATGCTAATTTACTTTGTTCTAAAAACAAAACATTATATATCAACACCAAAAATCAGGGACTTAAAGGTCATTATATAAAGCTTTTCATATATAGAACCATAGATTTAGTTCTGTAGAAATTTAGAGGTCACTTAATCTATTTACATCAGTTTATACATGAGGAAACTGAGACCCCAAGAGGTAAATAATCTGCCCAAAGTCGAGAAGCTCTTGTGTAATAAGTGGCAGAAGCACTCAAGTTGTTTAACTTAAAATTCAGTATCCTTTCCACTGTACCACACTATCTGCTACTAACTGGCATGGAAGCAATTCCTCTTCTTCCAATTTTCACTGACAGATAGTCTAAGTTTAAAACTAAATTCAGCTCGCTCATTTGGTGAGATCTGCAGAATGATATGTGAAATTATTAGAGGTCTTTAGAAGAAAAGTACTTTATTACAACACCCAAGAGCTCTCAGTGCCTACTAGTGTAGCCTTGTTACTCTAGGAATGTTTTATTTTGGAGGAAATTCCTGTGGAAAGCAATGGAGCAATGATGGCTGCACAGCTGGGTGTTTTGTATACAAAATCAACAACAAAACAAAAGGGGTCAATCATAAAGTAATGTCAATTAGGGGGGAGAACACCTCTTAGGTATGAAGTACATGCCTTGAGGCTGCCTATATGATTGTCCCCCAGAGTCTAGTTTCTATGACTTAAATTGCATAAAAAATAAGAAAGGCAAAGGGAAAACACATCACTGGGGAAAGGAGGTAAACTTGGTGAAATAAAGAAAACATTCTCTGATTAAATGCAGCAATGCTATGCATCAAAAGTATCATTAGCTGTTGGGCTTCAGGATTTTTTAATAAGGAATCAAAGACCAAAATGAGAATAATTTAGAATCTATTATTCAGCAGGCAAGAGGGAGTAATGATAATCATACCAAATGAGCCCAAAATAAGGGATTAAGAAAAGGTATTTAAAAGCATATGAGAATAAAATATACAAATTTAAACCACTGTAAGCTAATACCTCAACCCAGTGGCTCTACACAAAACAAAATGCATAAATGTCAAACCTGAATCTTAAAAATAAAGCCTTTTGGTTACTTTCTGAGGTTAAATTTCATTATCTTAGAAATGATTAATCATTTAACCATGTTTGTGCTAAACTGGCAGTTTGCCAATTCTGTAGGGTTTTCTTTTTTCCCCTTATTTATATGCTTATTCACTTTTTTGTTTATTCACCCCAGAAAAAAATACGTTTGATAGCAATTTTCTTATTGCACATTATGGGTGGCAAGAAAACACCTATATCCAAGTCTTCTATCTCTTTGTATGAAGATAGGCATGCAGGGGATCCATGAGGAAGTCCCTACACTGTGAAAACTTCCAAATACCACTTTGAAGAGTAAGCCTTAAGGATATGTGACAGATGAATGGGGTTATAATGCTTTGTTTTCTAGCAGTATAGAGAAAACAAATCATGTCAGAAATCCTACATATCAATAATGCTTCTTTCTCAAAGGAGGAGCCCACTCCTAATGGGGAAATAATTCTCAAACTTCAGAGGCAATGGCAGCCTCAAGGTGACTCACTCCCCCACCTGAACCCAGAGCAATTTCTCCCTCCACTGCTCCTGCTAGACATTAGCTGTTGCCATCCTCCTCAGAGTGACATTAATAGTCTTGAAGACAGTATGCTGGCTTTGCTTCCTCCTCCTGTCCCCTCCCCTGAAGCTCATTAACTTGTGTCTACCTTCCAGCAGTATAGGAAGCATTCATTAAATGTAGAAAGTTCTTAAAACTCTACTGATTAAGGGTAGAGAGAACACTAAAAAGAAAATTACTGGACCATGAGCAATTTAATGGTTCACATACTAGAATGGTAGTCAGAAATATGGAGTAATTCTTGATTTCCGTCATTATCACAATCTTTAATTAATATTTTTGGGAAAAAATTTTAGAAATATTTCTGAGGATTTTTTTTGTTTTGACTGCTGTCCTGGGTACTATTCTGAACCTGATGAAAATATCATACCTTATGACCTCCACAAACTTGCATTCCCTTTCATAGTAAACATAGGCAAATCTAAAATAGGTTAGGGAATATGGAAGAATAGTGTATAAAGAAATAAATTGATTCTTTCTTCTGTCTTCAGGGTACCTGGAAAATGAAGAGAAGATAATACTCCTAAAGTCTGGACTGAAATCAATTAATCAATCCACAATCAAATGTTTTAAACACCTGCTATATGAACTAGATTTGCAAATACAAAAGTGAGATCCCTGACTGCTGACCTCAGAATCACAAGTCCTACTAGAATGTAAAACATATTTACAGATAAGTGAGTACAATATTTATGCAAAATAAGTATACAGTGATTTGGGAAATAGGTCTTTAATAAATGAAGATTGAATATGTACTATCTACAATGGGAGCAGTTGAACATAGCCTTGAAGACAGCTGAGGTAGGAGGTACAGAATTCTGAGGGTGGAGAAACTGTCCCAAATCACAGAAGTTAAAAGGGAAATGTCATATACAAGAAACCACAAATAGACTAGTTTGGCTGGACCACAGGCTGTCTGAGTAGGAAAAATATAATTGTCTTTATTTTTTAAGATAGGTTGGAGTCAGCTTGTGAAGGGGTTTAAATGCCACAAAGAGAAATTTAAATTTTATCCAGGATCAATGAGGATCCATTGAGTGATCTGATTCTCCTAGAGTTGGGAAGCAAATATTGGGTTAAGGAATGATACATTTGTCACCTATTTTTATTTTAGTTTGGTCATTTCAATCTTGTCTGTCTCTTTGGGACCCTATCTGAGTTTTACTTGGAAAAGATACTGAAGTTTGCCATTTCCTTCTCCAGGTCATTTTACAGATGGGGAAACTGACACATAATTAAGTGATTTCTCCAGGATCACACAGCTAGTAATGCCTGAGGCCAGATTTTATCTTGGGTTTTCCTTACATTGCATTACACCCAGTGTGCCACTTATGTGGAAGATAAATGAGAATGAAGATTTAATGAATGAAGATCTTGGTTGTCTAGATGAAAGATAGTAAGAGCTTGAGTAAAATTGTAAGTAGGAAAAAAAGGAACAAATACAAAAGCTATATAGGTGGTAGAATTCTCAAGACTCAGAAAATGATTGAGAATGAGGACTGAGAGTGAAAAGTTAAAAAGTTAAGTACTCTTTCGTTGCAAATCCGGGTTATAGGAAAAATGGTGATAACTTCAACAGAAAAATGTAGGATTGTATTCCATTTATATAAAAAATAATTATTTATATATGATGATATTGGGAATTAAAGAAAATCCTTGACTCCTCAATGAATTTCAGGATTCATTTAGGAGTAATAGGAAAGTTCTTGGATGACTTTATGGTCACTTTGTGTTCAAACAACCAGGGAGTAATAAGTATTTGAGCTTTTACTCATTTGAACCAGGTGGGTTTTTAAAGGGAAAGTAGCAAATAACCTAAATTAGAATACACATGAATGAAAGGGCAGGAAAATATGCAGAATATCTGGTATTCAAAGAGACTGTAACACATTATTAGTATAATACAAATATATGGTCCTTTTCATCCTTTGTATCAACTACAAAAGTTGTCTATTTTTTTCAAAGCCATTTTCCTCCGTAGCGGCATCAATATTTTAATTCCTATACCCATTCAATTTATAATATCTTTGTTGTTTTATTTTTTTCTTAAAAAGAACTGAAATTGTCCTTAAGACGTGATTCACTCCAGGAAGTAAAGAATTAGGTTCTTGACATCACCTTTGGTTTCCTGAATACAAATAAGCCACTAAGAAATTCAGTAATTCTATAATTATTGACTGTTGAGCCAGGATGAACAACTGAGGTAAAAAATCCTGACTCAGTTGAGTTAACTACAGATATCCTTATGTGTCTATGTATTTGGTTAGACCTAGAAAGAGAGAGAGAGAGAGAGAGAGAGAGAGAGAGAGAGAGAGAGAGAGA
>JAJPUD010024557.1:8455-18593 GCA_023553655.1 Myrmecobius fasciatus
ATTGCTGTTTCTGATTACAGCTCCAGCTCCCCATTTCTGTTTGTTCTGAAGGATTAATTTGTTTCCCTCTCCCTAAGTTCCATTTCCCTCTGATGACTGATCCTTCCCAGGCTTTCAGTCTCGCCTTTAATTCTGGCCTAGGCAACAGTTCAATATCAAGTCTAGTGTCTTTAATAGAGTTTCTTCACACTGTAATTCACTCCAACCACCTGGTTGGCTGTACCCCAGAGCCCAGATCTTTCGTAATATTGTGATGCCTTAGTGGGGACCTGGCTTGGGGTCTGTTCTGAAATAATTCTGTGCTTGCTGGAGTGCTCCAAAGAAAAAGGGGGTAGAAGTATTTTTAGACACCTCAACAGGAGGAGACTATAACTAGGGCCTGGCAGTCAGGGCATTGCCCTAGGGAGACACTAACAGCATTTTCCCACATCACCTCCTTCTCTACCTCACTTCTGTTTGGCTCTGTCCCAGAGGAGGTGCTCCATCCTTCCTATCCTGATCCATCCTGTCAGAACTTCAACCTCTGGTTCTCTGGCTCCCTTGTCCAATGCTGTCCCCCAGAATGGCATTATTGCCTGCTTCATCTGTCACAGCACTTAGCACAGTGCCTGGTACAAAGCATACATTTAATGAAGGATTGGTGACTGATTGATTCATTGGCTGTCTGACAAGATCTCTTTTCCTAGACCAGCTGTGCTCCTTTGCTGGATCTGTCCTTGGGCTCCTTTGCTCTCCTGGTCAGCTCAGCATCCCCATTCTCTCCCAGTCGATCTCTCTCAGGAGCAGAGTAGAAGTCGCAGGGGGTTCTAGAATCTCTGTGTTTTCTTCTCCTCTCCCTCCCAGGTTACACTCAAGCCTCTATCCCTCCCACTCTTGTCCTCCATTTTTTATTGGATTTCTGGGTGTTTTCTGAGTATAATTATATGTTATTGTGCCACAGTTTTGGGATCAGTCACTTTGTGTTGGGAAGGACCTCAGGTTATCTATTACAGCTCAAGCCTTAGTTTACAGTCGAGGACATTGAGATCCAGAGAAGGGGATTGCTCAAGATCGCACAGGAAATACAAGTCCCAGAGCTCAGTTTCTTTGACTCCAGAGCCAGCGCTCTTTGTATTTGGCACTGCTGACTTATGGCTAACTCCACTCTGCTCCCCCCTCAAAGAAGAATCCCCTATAAATAAAGAATCAACTCTGGTTTTGAACCAAACTACATTCCAATTCTCCTTCCAGCTCTTTATCACCTCCTAAATAGAGGCTGCCATGACTGAATCTCTAGGTTTGGAGTATCATAAATCCTGCCATTGTTTATGTTCCCGGTAGGAAGGCATTGTTTTATTTCTGGGTCCCTCTGGGACCCAGAGAGAGCTCAATGCTTGGCATATAGTAAGTGCTTAATAAGTGCTTGTTGATTGATTACATGTTTCATTTATAGGATCTTAGAATGTTAACATTACAAGCCATCTCAGTTATCATCAAATCCCAAACCCGGGAGGAGGGAAATCTTTCTCCTTTTGTTACTGTTATTTGCATTCTATGGAATGCGCCTTGGAAACAACTTGAGGATGACGGACTGCTTTCAAAACTCCCATCCTAAGAGAGAGTTGAAAATGAGTTTAGTTCTTCTTTGGCACAGAGTAAGGACGATGGCTCAGTCCTGGACTTGTCATGGTGTGATGAATGGAGCCCTACACTTGGACTCAGAAGCCCTAGGTTGGACTCCCAGCTCCATCAGGATTCTGCTACTAATTAGTTTTGAGTAACTCAGTTAACCCTCTAATCTCCTCGGTTGGCTTCTATGTAAAATGGACATGACACTTGCACTATAATCTTCCCAGGAAAAAGCAATTAATTTACAAGTGAGAGATGATTAAATGATCAAGTTGTGACATACAGTAAGAACTTACTGGTTCCAAAGGCTTCAGCAGAAATTAGATTAAGAGTTTTGTCCACAATTTTATCTTAGGGAGACTTGGCTAAGATCAGAGAAGGCAAAAAGGGACCCAGACCTACTGATTCAAGCTCATACAGTCTCTGAGCTGCAAGGAACCTAAGTGGCCATTCAGTTTAACCTATATGTGTGTGTGTGTGTGTGTGTGTGTGTGTGTGTGTGTGTGTATGATACTATGTATATCTATATCATCTATATCTATAGATAGATACATTATCTATCTACTCTGTCTGTCTGTCTCTATCTATCTATCTAATGCTTTCTGCAGCATCCCCAATGAGTTGGTCATCCAGTCATTATTGGTAGGTCTCCAGTGAGTAGGGACTCTCACCCATCCCACTTTCACACAATTAGGAAGGTTTTCCCCCTAACTTTAAATCTTAATTAATATCTTTGCTATTTCCAACTATCGTTCTTGGTTTTATCTTCTGGAGTCAAGCACTACAAAGCTAATCCCTTTTCCTTGGTGGCTTTTCAATATTCCAGTGTAGCCATCCTGTCCCCCACAAGCTTTCTCTTCTCTAGCATATTCATCCTCAGTTCCTTCAACCAACCCTCACAAGTCTAGGATTCAAGGCTTTTTACCATCTTGGTTTTGGGCTTTTCTTGGCTCTCTAGTTGATCGTTGTCTTTCTCAAAACGGGACGCCATATTCCAGATGCATCCCACCAATGACAGAGCAGGTCATATCTAAAAAAAAACCCTTTATTCGAGGACATTGTCTTTCTCTTGAGAAGTCTAAGCTTGGGTTAGTGTTATTGACTGTGATATTGCTTTGTTGACTTGTGATGAGTCCTCTATTTCATTGACTATCCACCTATAAGGGAAAAGTTTTTGACCAAACAAGAGAGAGCAAGGACATGAGATGTAAAATGGATAATTTTGATTGCATAAAATAGAAAATAAGGTTTTGCTCAAACAAAACCAAATGCAGCCAAAACTAGAAGGAAGTCATGTGGGAAACTGGAGAAAAAATTATAGAAAGTATCTCTGATAAAGGTTTTGTTTCTGAAATATATAAGGAACTGAGCCAAATTTATTTTTAAAAATGAGCTATATCCCAATTAATAAAGCATCAAAGAATATGAATAGACAATTTTTAGGACACTAAATCAAAACTATCAGTAATTACATTAAAAATGCTCTCATTATTGATTAGAGAAGTGCAAATTAAAACAACTCTGTGGTACTAGCTCACACCTATCATACTGTTAACATGGCAGAAAAGGAAAATGACAAATGCTGGAGAGAATGTAGAAAAATTGGGACACTAATACATTGTTGTTGGAATTCTGGACTGGTTCAATCATCTTGGAAAAGAATTTGGAATTATGCCCCAAAGGTTATCAAACTGTCCATACCTTTTGACCTAGAAATACCACCATTAGGTCTGTCTACCAAAGAGATTAAAGAAAGAAGAGGGGAGAGGATCTATCTGAATGTTTAAAAAATATTTATAGGAACTCTTTTTGTCTTGACAAAAAAATTGAAAACTGAGGGGATGCCCATCAATTGGGGAATGGCTGGATAAGTTGTGCCATGCGATGGTGCCATAAAAATGATGAACAGAATAGTTTCAGAAAAACCTGGGAAAATTAATATGAACTCTGCAAAAGAAAGTGAGCAGAACCAGGAGAACACTGTATACAGTAGCCACACACTATTGTAAAGATGATCAACTATAAAAGATTTGACTCTCTGATCAAAACAATGATCTAAGACAATTCCAAAGGACTCATGATCAAAAACGTTACCTACCTACAGAGAGATCTGATGAATTCTGAGTGCGGATCTTTACTTTCATTGTTTCTTTGTTTCTTGCTTTTTTATATTACATGGCTAATACACAAATATATTTTCATTATTATATTTCTTGCTGTCTAAATGGATGAAAGGGAAAGAATTTGGAATTCAAAATTTTTAAATGTGAATTTTAAAAATAAATATAAATTGTGTTAAAAAGATCTCTCTCCAAAAAAATGTTTTTGGATCCCCTTCTCTCCTGCAGAGTATTAGTTATCCTTACTTGCTTTGGGTCATTTGTCAATTTGCTAAGTATGCTGTCTAGGTCTTCATCCAAGTCATTAATTAAACATCACAGGGCCAAACACAATATGCTGGAGACGTCCTTCCAAGTTGATACACAACCATTAATTCATGGTTCTTGGACCCTGCCTGTTTTACCAATTTTGAATTCATTTAACTGTTCTGTCATTTTTTTCATGGAATCTCCCAGTAAAATCACAGAACTTAATGTTAATAGGTGTCTTCTAGATTGTTATTCCAGTCTCTTCGTTCTGCAGATAAAAAAAAAACTGAGGCAAGAAGAATTATCCAGTGTTAATAATTAGGGGGCAGAGATTTGAATTAATATCCTCTGCTTCTAAATCCAGTTATTTTCCCTGTAAGTCATATTACCTCTAGGGAGAAGGAAGAAGGAGAAAGTTCTGCGGGTCTATCCTTAAGTCATGTTGACTCTTACTTTCAGTGTGGTGTATCCTTCCATGTAAGAAAGCAAAATATTTTAAAGTTTGTTTACTTGCTTTCTGAAATGTATCCATATAAAACAGCACTTCATTTTACCATGAGGCTCGAATAGTAAAAAGGAATGCTTAGAAGAAAAAGGCCTTTATTTAGTAAGTTGCAAAGGGAAGGCCCACCAGAGCAGGTTTTCCTGCTACAGATTAATGACCAATTATTCTTTAGCTGATTTGTTCTGGATAAAGCGACATTTTCCATTTTAAGCCATAAATATAAAAAGATGCCTAAATAATTGTTCTGGTCCTTTTACTATACATCACTTCCACATGTAGCGATGCTTTTGAAGACAATATTAAGTTCCAAGAGAGAAGCAGAATGGGAGGAACTCTGGCCTTTCCTTTGGTCCGTGATTTCATCAATCATGGATACACTCACTCTATCACTGGGATTCTCAACCCATCCAATCTTCTCATCCTCTGTTGTTCTTGTCTCTGTCTTTCCATAAGTTCTCCATTGAGCAACTGCCCAACGTGCTACACAATTTCTTTGTAGCCTTTGTAGGATTATCAATGTAAAACTCATGCCCAGAACCAAAATTCTGGGTTTATACAGCCTGGGTTCAATCTTGGGGGCTTTTTCAAAAATTTCCCTCTTTATCCTGTTACCCACCTGGGAAATCAGACTCTGGCTTGTTTTGCTCCTATCCAAGGTCTTCTATGAAAAAACCAAAATGCAGTTTGTGCTGTGATTCTTATAGAAAAGATAAAAAGAGCTGCCATTTCTCCTGCGAGAACTTAGGTAAATAATATCTTTGAAAACAGAACAGACTTTATTGAACTCAGCGAAAAACAAATAATGAAAAGAACTGACAGCCAGCACCACAAATAGTCAAAATAACTCTCCTTCCTCTCTGCTAGAACAGTGCCTAAAGCACAGGATCTTGGCTTTGGCTAGTTGATTATCAATTAGTTTCATGAGCCTGATCTCCCTCAGATTTATAGTACCACTCTAAGATAGGAGTTTCTCAAAAGTGTAAAACACTTGAAGAGTTGATGTTCTTCCCCCCCCAATATCTGCTTAGTCTTAATAACTCAGGGAACTCATGAGATGAAAGATCTGGTTTGGTGTTCCCTATCACCAATGTTAATGCTCCTCCTAACACCAGTTTAATCTTAGATTAAAATTTCTTCATTTGGTCCAGAGGTACTCTGGCTTCTCTTCTTTTCTCTCCCTCTCTCCATTTTCAATCTCTCTTCAGATTTGTATCGGTTCTCTCTTTTAAAAGATCAAGTCTAAGGGTATAGCTCATGTGTACATTAGACATGATTCTCTTAATCATCGTTATATACTGCCAATAAGCCCACTGGTACCTAGGACATTAGTGCTCTCCTGCATAGCATCAAAGCAGCATTCTCTGTCTGTCTGTCTGTCTGTCTGTCTCTGTCTCTCTGTCTCTTTTTTTGCCTAGGGCAATTGGGTTAAGTGACTTGCCCAGGGTCACACAGCTAGAAAGTGTTAAGTGTCTGAGACTAGATTTGAACTTAGGTCTTCCTGACTTCAGGTCTGGTGCCCTATCCATTGCCCCCTAGCTGTCCCCAAAGCAGCATTCTCAATACCAGAAGAAACTCTTGAATATGAAAAATTGTCAACGGGGATGTTTATATCTTTTATAGATAGGCATCTTCAATGTCAGAATGAAGATATTTTCTTTTAACCTTATTGATCTTAACTAGGTTTCTCTTTATCAAAACCTCAAATCAGAGAAAACAAATGGTTTTAGGGTTTTATTATTGAAATGATTCATTATAATGAATGTTTTTTGGATATTTCCTCCTTTTTAAAGTATTCTGACACCTTGATTATAGTGATCAAGTTTTTTCAAATGTTTTGTTTCATTGTCTCTGACATTATTATATTCGTTTTTTAACTTTATATTCAACATGTCAAAAATATCCAGGATGCCTTGGGATGTGTAACAAAAGAAACCCTTGTTCAATGACTGTCTGATAATAAATATTAATTAAAACATCAAACAGGAAGGTAGATGTTTGACAAAACATTCTCCAATGTGATGGAGGAGGTCTAATACAGAGTCTTGGTCAGGAAAAGATTGCTGTGGATGGTGAGGTCCTTCAGATGTTCTTATTTATGAATGGCATAATGATTTCATCAAGCCACAAGTCATTCAAGTGCTTCCTGAGAGAGATCCCTTAAAGGAGTCTGACCTGTCCATTTTCCTAGGAAAGGTCAAATGAATGAAGGATTGCAGCATTTATTGGGATGGACACCTGATTGAGCCTGTCTAATATTGCACATCTGTGACAAATAGTAAAGAAGGACAGTAGGTTAGGTCCAGGATTGAAGAGGAGGAAAATGGGTGAGATGGCTTTAGGCAATATTTCTTTTACAGATTCCAGAATTTCAGTACTTAAATAAAAGCATTAACAATATTAACCTATCTCTTGAATCATACTGCTCATCAGGTTTCAAAATCAGAAGTGTGTGTGTCTTATATCAAGAGTCAGGAAGAATGGCATCTTCCTCTTTTAAGGAGAAATATTTTGGTTTTTTTTTAAAACATCTAATAGAATTCACTAATGATTCCACCACATCCTAATGCCCTTTTCTGGGTGGGCAGGTAATTAGTAATCTGTTTCATTTCCTGGAATTGGTTTATTTAGTTGGTCTTTTTCTTTTTTGGTGAATTTAAGAGTTTGACATTAAAAAAATTCATCTATTTATTTTATATTCTCAATTTTTTTGCATATAGTAATGTGTAATAGACTCTGGTAATTCTCTAGGCAACTGCATGGCATAGTGGCCTAAAAGTCTGCTGGATTTGGAATTCAGGAAGATTTGAATTCATATCCAATATTTGACTTTACTCCTAAGTCAAGGACCTTGGAAAAGTCATTTACTTTCTGAATGCCTCCATTTCCTCATCTGTAAAATTGGGATAAGAATAATTCCTGCCTACTAGGATCATTGTGAGGATAAGATGAGAGTGCTTTGCAAGCCCTAAAGCACAAAGCTTCTCGCCCTTTCATATGTTTTTCCTTTATTTTGTTTCTTATATATGACTTTAATAATTTGACTCTTTGCTCTACTTTATTAAAGGTCTAATTTTCAAATTTTTTTCTTGTCTTTAAGAAAGTTTTTTTTTAGTTTTCTTGAAATTAAGTTATTCACTTACTAATCTCTCATTTTAACTGAGGGATACAAATTTGACTTGAGTGATTTGGTTAAATTTCAAAATTTTTATAAATTGTGCTTATTTTTTAATTCAAAATTAAATTCAGCAACAAATATGTATTAAGCCTCTCTCATGTGTGAGGTATTGCACTAGGTAATGGTGATAAAAAGTCAAACATGGACCAATATTTAGTAGTTTACATTCTATCTGGGAAGATACAAGGTATAATCAAATGTATTCATCTAGCTAAGTAGAAGTTGGTTAAATTGATCGATAATTTCTTGAAAGATGATGTCCAGGCTCTTTTTTTTTTATCATAACTTTCAGGCAGACCAATAATTTTAAAATTATCTCTCTTGGATCTATTTTCCAGGTCAGTTGTTTTTCCAGTGAGATATTTAATAGTTTTTTTCTATGTTTTCCTTTTTTTTTAGTTTTGCTTTATTGTATCTTGATTTCTCATAAAGTTATTAGCTTCTATTTGCTCAATTCTATTTTTAAGGAATTAATTTCCTCAGTAAGCTTTTGTATTTCCTTTCCCAAGTGACCAATTTTGCTTTTTTTTTTTAATTTTATTTTTTTAAATTTATTTTATTTGCATAACATATGTGTGGGTAATTCTTCAACAATAACCCTTACATAGCTTTCCGTTACAAATTTTCCCCCCAACTTCCCCACCCCTTCCCTAGATAGCAGGATATCCACTACATGTTAATTATGTTAAAATATTGGCAAATCGAATATATGCATACATATTTCCAAACTTATCATTGTTGTGCAAGAAAAATCTTATCTACACAAACGATATATCAGATAAAGGAAACACAATGTAAGCAAACATCAATCAAGGAGTATGAGAATGTTATGTTGTGGTCCACATTTCGCATCCCTCTCTCTGGGTGTATATGGCTTTCTTCAGTGAACAATTGGAGGTGGTTTGAAACATTTCATTGTTGAAGAGAGCCATGTCCATCAGAATTGATCGTCATATAGTACTGTTGTTGCCGTGGATAATGATCTCCTGGTTCTGCTCATTTCACTCAGCATCAGTTCACGTAAGTCTCTCCAGGCCTCTCTGAAATCATCTTGCTGGTCATTTCTTACAGAACAATAATATTCCATAATATTCATATACCATAATTTATTCAGCCATTCTCCAATTGAAGGGCATCTATTCAATTTCCAGTTTCTAGCCACTACAAAAAGGGCTGCCACAAACATTCTTGCACATGTGGGGCCTTTTCCTTTCTTTATGATTTCTTTGGGATATAAGCCCAATAGAAATGCTGCTGGGTCAAAGGGTATGCACAGTTTGATAACTTTTTGAGCATAGCTCCAAATTGTTCTCCAGAATGGCTGTATCCGTTCACAGCTCCACCAACAATGCATCAGTGTCCCAGCCCTCCCACAACCCCTCCAACATTCATCATTAACTTTTCCTGTCATTTTAGCCAATCTGACAGGTGTGAAGTGGTACCTCAGGATTGTCTTGATTTGCATTTCTCTGATCAACAGTGATTTGGAGCACCTTTTCATATGACTATAAATAGTTTTAATTTCATCCTCTGAAAATTGTCTGTTCATATCCTTTGACCATTTATTGATTGGAGAATGGCTTGAATTTTTATAAATATGAGACAATTCTCTATATATTTTAGAGATGAGACCTTTATCAGAACCCTTAAATGTAAAGATGATTTCCCAATTTATTGCTTCCCTCCTAATCTTGTCTGCATTGATTTTGTTTGTACAAAAACTTTTTAACTTAATATAGTCAAAGTTATCAATCTGGTTTTCAATTAAGAGTTCCAGTTCTTCTTTGGACATAAATTTATTCCATCTCCAAAGGTCTGAGAGGTGAACTATATTACATTCCTCTAATTTACTTATAGTATCACTCTTTATATCCAGATCATGAACCCATTTAGATCTTATCTTGGTATGTGGTGTTAGATGTGGGTCAAGCCCTAATTTCTTCCACACTAGTTTCCAGTTTTCCCAGCAGTTTTTGTCAAATAGTGAATACTTATCCCAAAAGCTGGGGTCTTTGGGTTTATCAAAAACCAAATTGCTATAGTTATTGCCTAGTTTGTCTTGTGATTCTATCCTATTCCACTGATCGGCTACTCTATTTCTTAGCCAGTACCAAATGGTTTTGATGACCGCTGCTTTATAATATACTTTTAGATCTGGTACAGCAAGTCCACCATCTTCAGCCTTTTTTTTTCATTAATCCCCTTGAAATTCTTGACCTTTTGTTTTTCCAAATGAACTTTGCTACTATTTTTTCTAGATCTGTAAGATAATTTCTTGGGAGTTTGATTGGTATGGCACTAAATAAGTAAATTAGTTTGGGTAGTATTGTCATTTTTATTATATTCGCTCGTCCTACCCATGAGCATTTTAAGTTTTTCCAATTGACTAGGTCTGATTTGATTTGTGTGGAAAGTGTTTTGTAATTTAGTTCATATAGTTCCTGACTATCCCTTGGCAGATAAATTCCCAAATATTTTATA
>JAJPUD010024558.1:0-18592 GCA_023553655.1 Myrmecobius fasciatus
TATTCCATTTTATTTCTGCTTCAGAGGCTGAGTTGAGACTATGAACAAAAAGTTGTGCACCAACAGTCCTTTGTTTTCATCTTGGCTGTAGCTTTTCAAGTTAAATATTATCATCAGTGGGATAGTTTACTTTGATGCTGTTTTTAATCTTGGTGAAAGCATTTGACAACAATGCTGAAAACACCATGCTAAAAAGATTGGGGGAAACACCGACTCTGCTTTCCTCCACTGATAACTAGAAAAGAACAGCATTATCCCTTATCTAGAATCTATTCAAAAATGGCATCATGAAACTGCCAAACAATATTGATGAATTTTTCTGGGCAATCAAAATTTGCCATGATACACAATCTCTTAGGATTGACAGTATTAGAGGTCTTGGTCAGATTGGTGAACATTGTGCACAGACCTCTGTTCTGCTCCTGGAATTTCTGCTGGTGTTATCAGGCAGCAAAAACCATGTCAACCATCCCTTGGCCCTTTCTGAATTCACAGCGACTCATGTAGATGACTGTCTTCCAGGCAAGAAATTAGTCATTTTAAGGAAGACTATGACAAGAATTTTGCCAACAGTGACCAAAAGAAAGAACCTTCCGCACTTGGCTGTGATTGGGGACAATCTATTTCCTTTTCCTTTAAAAATGAAGAATGGAAGCATTCTTGATTTCTTGAGGAATGACTTTCTATTGCTATTTAACCTGGAAGATTTCAATCAGCCTTTGGATGAGCAGTGGGACTCCTTCCATTTTGATCTTTACTGGAATGGAATTAACAATAAGCACTTTGCCACTTAAGAGAAAATTAATGGCCTTCAATACTTTTTCTTCATTTGGAAGTTTAACTAGAGGCTAATTTCAACCTGAGGTAAATGGTCAATTATTTCAGCATTTATGATGATGATCTCTTGAGAACATTATGAACATGCCCTGCCCAGTTCTCTAGAACCATATCCTTATCACTGATCAGTGTGGTAACATCATCGTTTAGTAGTTGAGATGCATTGAAAGTTCTTGGTCCATAAATTGTGTCCAGGGCATGGTAGAAGCATTTTGGATTTGGATTGTCACTATCAATGTAAAACTGAATCCCATCTCCCTTCCTATTGAGCCAAGCATCCTGCATCTTTCTGAACTTCACTTACCTTTGATAGAGTTAAACATTGCCTTCTCAGAGATGACAAACTGTCCTTTGTTAAACCCTGTGGAGTTCTCAATTTTCATTTAGTGATTTCTGAATTATCTTGTCAACTTTTTCAAGACAAACTAGATGTTTGAAAGTGTTCTGGCACAGATAAACAAATAGAATGCTATAAGTTTCTAAAATCTCTAAATCACCAAATCTCTAATAACCATTTGCTCCTTTTTCTGTTTCACTGTTGCCAACTGTGTTTTGACTCAGCTTTCCCTCCAAGTCATTAGTAAACTGTTCACACATAGAGAAGTACATAAAGAGCATAATTGCCATTTTCAGAAAAGTGTCATGCTACCATCATCATTACATATGGCTCTATCATGATGAACCTTGATGAGGTCAAAGAAATATTTTATGAAGACCTGAATATATTCAACCTCAAGGTGTTGAAAAATGCCAAGCTTTATAATTCTGAGTAACTTTAACACCATAGTAAGCACAGCCTATCACATATGGCAACAAGACCTTGAGAGGAATTGAGTCTGAAATAGCAACAACAGCACTTACTGTGAAGATTTGTGTGTCTCATGACACCTATGCCAACTTCACAGTGCTCCTTATCATTGTGGAAACTTCAGAAAAATTTATATCTAGCTCCCACTTCTGGAAATTGCCTTCATTTTTCAGCCTTGTTTCATTCAAGATGACTGTTTGGATGCAGGACCTGCTGAATGCTCTTGCAACAAGAGTTGTTTGTCTTTCAGGGCTGTTGGATTTTATATTGACCAAACTAAGCATGTACACATTCCATGTACAGATTGTGAATGGCATCATCTTCCAAAAAGATTTTGTACCTTTTTAGTCTTAACAACAGAATGAGATCCCCTCCTTCCATGTAAGCAAGTTAGGTGAAGCAGACAATTTTAGGGCACCTTCTTTGTGCCATGGGGTGAGTAGTGTGTTTTTTTTTTCTTTTTGCTGAGGCAATTGAAAAGTTAAGTGACTTGCCCAAGGTCACACAGCTAGGGGATGTTAAGTGTCTGAGACCAGATTTGAGCTCAGGTCCTCCTGACTTCAGGGCTGGTACTCTATCCACTGTGCCACCTAGCTGCCTCAAGTAGTATGGTTCTTAAAAAGATTGCTCCAACACCCATGGAGCTGCTGAATCTCACTGCTGCTTTAGTCCAGTGAGAAAATTATGGTCAGGGCCACCTGTGTGGAGAATTGTGTCTACAACTCCTAGCTTATACACACCCATAGCTTATTATTAGCCCATCAGACAGGTAAAACAGTAAAACTGTAGCATAGTAAAATAACATAATAGTAAGAGTATAAAATATTTAAATAGTAAGATAAGGAAATAATATAATAGTAAACTGCTATGAAGAATTCCTTTTGGATTTTGAGTAAGACAGAATGGCACAAAATCTTAAGCCTCACTCTTTCTTCTAGGGTCACCAAGGTGGCAAAACAAAAGTCAAGATGACTGGTCATGGTCTAGGATGCAGTAGATGAAATTGACATCTCTGATGATCTGATCATCCTTTAAGGGCTCCAACATGTCTGCTTCAATCACCTTCATCACAATTGGAACAAATCATTCACATTCACTTATTCTGCCAGGGGAAATCTTTATATGACTAATAGGATTGCTATTCCCCTAATTTACTCATGGGTTTGAGGTCCATTTATTGCCATCGACCTGGTTTAGTCTTTCTTCCAAGACAGTTTTACTGTGGCTTGCACATGCTATAGTTTCTTAGGACCTTAGGTGAGAATTGGGTAGAGATGGATACCAAAGGTTGATGAGGAGCCCTGAAAAGGGCTCAACAAGCACTCATGCCAGAGGTACTCCCTGAGGACCCCATATACCACAGATATAATATAAGCTCCTTGAAAGCAGTACTTTGAGCTTTTAATTTTTTTAATGACTTACATTTATAAGCACCTAATAAATGCTTTTTTAAACTTATTTCTTTAATTTTGCATTTCTTAAAATATGTTTATATCTAACTCACACCCTCAGCAATTAATTACTTTATAGCAGAAAAAATATATTTTCCCAATAACCATAGTACTTTTAATTACTTTTATTGATCCCCAACACCATCTCTCTTTTATTTATTGTCTCATAAAAATATAATGCTAAGTACCAGAGATATAAAGAAAAGAAAAATAATTGTTGTCTCAAGCTCACACTCTAATAAGGGAAACAAGTATTTATGTTTAATACTTATGTATAATTATGTATAAACAAAAGATTTAATAGGTAAACATAAAATAATCTCAGAAGAAAGGCCTTATTATTAAAAGGGACTAGGAAAGCCTTCTCTTAGAAGGTGGGATTTTTAGCTGAGATGTGAGGAAATATAGGGAATCTAGAATGCAGAGGCAAGAGCAGCAGAAGTTTGAGATATGGAACTAGTCAAAATGCATATGAAGAGGTAGAGTATATTGTGCAAGAAATAGTAAGGAGGCCAGTGTTAACATATCTCAGAGTATGTGAAGGAGAATAATGCTTAAGAAAAATGGAGCAGTAAGAATGGTTCATGTAATGAAAGGTTTTAAAAACCAAACGGAGCATTTTACATTTGATTGTACCGACAGGAGCCACAGGAGTTTATTGAAATAACATGGTTAGACCTGCTATTTAGGAAAATAATTTTAACAACTGAATGGGATTTACTATAATGGGGAGAGATTTGAGACAGAGAACAAGAAGTCTAGGGCCTACACCAGACTGGTGGAGGTATTAGAGAAGAGACACTACAAAGATAAGCTAGATGAGACTTGGATATAAATTAAATCTGTGAGAGAAAAAACATGAAAAAAATATTGTTTTGGGCAAAGAACTGTGCTAAGCACTCAAGATAAAATAAGAATGTTAGAGCCTCTCAAGAAGCTTACATTCTAGTTGATGAAGATCAGACATGTAGAAAAGTGATATCTAGATATCTAGGGTTTTGTTTGTTTGTTTTAGAAAGTTGCAGAGTAGTGGACAGTACCAATAGGGAATAGATTAACAATTCTATTCCAGTAAAAATAAAAGTATGGATTTGATTATGGTGCTGATGCTGAGAAGAGAGGTGAGAAAGAAGATATGACTATAATAGCAGGGTGGTGTGAGAAGATGGGAATTGGGAGTATTTAATTCAGAGAAGAAAAGACTTAAAGGCAAGATGAGGAATGATAAAAATCTTCAAAATTTGAAGGGACTCATATGGAAGAGATATTACATTTATTCTACTTTGCCTAAGATTACAGAACAAGAAACAGAGTAGAAGTTAGAGAGAGGCATATTCCCACTTTATATAAGGAAAAACTTCCTAAGAAATCTCCTTAGAAAAAGAAATGGCTCACCTTAAAGAACAATGGAGTGCTCAATAGAGTTTTTCAAGTAAAGGTTGGATGACTAATTGTTGGAGATGTTATTGAAAAGACTATTGTTCAAGATTGTTTCACATGATTGTAGACAATTCAACAAGCATTTATAAAGTGTTTACAATGGACTAGATACTAAGTGCTGGGCATACAAAGACAAACAAAAGAAATATAGTCCCTGCCCTCAAAAATCTTACTTTCTAATTTTAGGGAAAACACAACACATAAAAGGGAGTTAAATGAGGAATGGAGGGGCCAGGAAGGTATCCTTTTTGGGTCGTGGCAGCAAAGCCCAGAGTCAGAAGTATATTTGTGAGGGGAATAAAGCATAGCCAAGCCTTACCTGTCCCCAAAATGGAGAGTAATAGGAGAAGAGAAACAACATGGTGAAGGAATGTTGCAAAGTAATAAAGTCTTGGACAATGAAAGAAGGACAAGGATGAAGAGGTATGGCAGTCAAATCAGAAGTGAAATTGGCAAGGAAATATAGATGTACTATATAGATGGTTGCTATGCTTCCTTGCCACTCTATGTAGGCTTTCAATGCTGTAATCTTCTTTTCTAATTCTTCTATCTTTCCAACAGCTCTTAGGTACCATTTGAAACAAAATTAGTTGTCATATAAGCTTCTCCAAGATATTATTTTGATAAATGGAACACAAAGTCAAGAATGCTATTCAAGCAATATGGACATAGTAGGCATCCTAGATGACTAGCCCAAGCCACAATTACTCTCAATTATTAGGTGAAATTAAATAAAATCTTTCCCCACCTCTGCCCCATGTACTGAGATACTGACAGCTATATAACATGTTACTCTCTCAGTAGTTCCCTGTAGAGTATATATAAGCTAGGAAAATATGTGTGATCCATGATCTATTGGTAATGGAAGAGAAATCTAAAGGTGAAACAAATATATACACAGGTGAATTTATTTTCATCACAGTCCTCAAGTAGCTCTGTGTTTTCAAAACTAGCATATCTGCAGAACTTTCACATACATTTTTAGAAAGAAATGTATAATGTATAAGCCACTTGATAGTATTAAGCCAGGTGTCAGGCTGAATGTCAAACATTGAGATGCAGTGGAGAAATCCCTAGTTTTGAAGTCCAAGTACCTGGTTTTAAATCCTGGCTCTATCTATCCTTTATGAACAATGGCAAATCATACACCTCCTCAAGGCTTTTGGTTTCCTTTGCTGAAACTGGAATAGTTGCTCTTAATTGTCCTTACCAGGATTAAATTCTGTGATTCTAGTTTCTACATATTTAAAAATCTACTAATTCAGAGGTTCTTAATCTGTCTTTCATGAACTTAACAAGAAATAGTTTAATATATATGGTTTTTTTGTAACCTTATTCATTTTATGCATTTAAAAACATTAATCTGAGAAAAGGACCAAAGGCTTCAATAGATTTTCACACACACACAAACACACACACACACACACACACACACAAAGAGGGAAAGAGAGAGAGAGAGAGAGAAATTAAGAAATCTTGTATTAAAGAATGGTACACTTTCTAATGACTAAAATCAATACAGCTGGGTATTGTTTTCATATACTATAAAGGTACAAATGCATAGTGAAACATTTGTCATATACTAGGTAATTTTTTTCCAGTATTTTTCCTTTCTTCTAAGAAAGATGAGGTCTCCTATGAGTCAAGCTGTCTTTGGTCCAAGTTTCATCACATATTGGTCCTATTTCTTGACTTTTCCATTATTAGTTGTATTTACTCATCATCAGAGTGATGTAGTGAAACCCCATTGCCCTGATTGTGGATAAGATACAGAGGATTCCTTTAGAAAAGTTGGTTGGAGGGAAGAAAACAAAATACTAATAAGTGTAAGATTAACTTAATCCTGGAACCCACTTTGCTTGAAATAGTTTAATAATCAGTGAATATTAACCTGGTCCTCTAAGATTATTCAAAATTAGTTGCTATTGTCCACCAAAATTGAACATCTTTCTATTCCTCATTCACACCATCATCAATTTTTCCCAAATCACTCCCTCTCCTATAGAACCAACTTCTAAAATATAGTATTTTTTTTTCAAGAAAAAAGGGGAGAAAGTCAATATAACTGATTGATTCATTTAAAAAAATCTAAAAATGTATGCAGTATCAAACATTTATGGATCTCCCACCTCGTTAAGAATGGGCTGGAATTTTCTTTCATTTTTTTTCTTTTGAGCCCTGTTTGTTCCTTATAACTTTGCAACATTCACTTTTATTATTTCTTTCATTCTTTCTATTTACAATTTTAAAATCATAAATGGTCAAAGGATATGAACAGATAATTTTCAGGTCATGAAATTAAAATTGTCTATAGTTATAATAAAAAATACTCTAAATCACTATTGATTAGGGAAATGCACATTTAAACAACTCTGAGGTACCACCTCAAACCTCTCAGATTGGCTAAGATGACAGTAAAAGATAATGAAAAATGTTGGGGAAGATATAGGAAAACGGACAATAATGCATTGTTTGCTGAGATATGAAATGATCCAATCATTCTGGAAAGTAATCTGGCACTATAACCAAAAAGCCATAAACTGTGCATACCCTCTGACCCAGCAGAGATATTACTGGTTTCTGTATCCCAAGGAAACCATAAAGAAGGAGAAAGGACCCACATGTGCAAAAATGTTTAAAGCAGCTCTTTTTGAGGTAGCAAAGAATTGGAAAATGAGTAGAGGCCCATCAGTTGGCAAACATTGTGATATATGAAGATAATGAACATAATGAACAAGCTGATTTTAGAAAGGACTGGAAAAACCAAGATGGCTGAGTGAAGCCAGAAAACTGCTCAAGATCTCCCAGTTTCCCGCAAAAACTATATGAAACCAAGTCTATGAACAGTCTGACCGAATGAAACTATTCTCCCACTCAAGATACACTGGAAAAACTTTAAGAAAGGTCAAACTCAAGTTGTGGCATATAAAGATATGGAATATTATTGTTTTATAAAAATGATCAACAAGCTGCTTTTAGAAAGGCCTGAAAAGATTTTACATGAACTGATGCTGAGCAAACAAGCAGAACCAGGAACACATTCTATACAATTAAAGCAAAACTGTGTGATGATCAATTATGAAAGACTTGGTTCTTCTCAATGATTCAGTTATTCAAAAAAATCCCAATAAACTTTGGACACAAAATCTACATCCAAAAAAAGAACTAAAGAGACTGAATGAAAATCAAAACAGGCTATGTTCACTTCTTTTTTTCTGATTTTTTTCTCTCTCGCATTTTTTTTCTTTTGCTTTGATTTTTCTCTCTCAACATGATTCAAAAAGTTCATCTAATGTCCTCTTCTATGCGAAGTTTTTTCCTAATTCCCCAAAACTTCTCCTGCTTGCTCCTGGTTAGTCATCTGCTCTCCCACAGAAGGCTCATTTTCTCCTTCAAGGCATCATAATATGCTTCTTAAATGGTCTTCCTCAGAATTGACTCTTCTGCATAGGTGATAAGGGATGTCCTCTCTCAGTGCACAGCATTCACAGTATGCCTCAACCAATAGCCATTACTGTGAGGATGGGGTCCTTTCTTTTAATTGGCCAAATTCAATTGTACTTGTGTAAAAAAGCAATGAATTCTTCTTTATGCTAGAATTTAACTCTTTTCAATTGTCTCATATTTATAAGAATTCATACCATTCTCCAATCGATAAATGGTCAAAGGATATGAACAATTTTCAGATGATGAAATTAAAACTATTTCTAGTCATATGAAAAGTTGCTCCAAATCACTATTGATCAGAGAAATGCAAATTAAGACAATTCTGAGATACCACTAGATACCTGTCTGATTGGCTAAAATGACAGGAAAAGATAACAATGAATGTTGGAGGGGATGTGGGAAAACTGGGACACTGATACATTGTTGGTGGAACTGTGAACGGATCCAGCCATTCTGGAGAGCAATTTGGAACTATGCTCGAAAAGTTATCAAACTGTGCATACCCTTTGACCCAGCAGTGTTTCTATTGGGCTTATATCCCAAAGAGATCTTAGAGGAGGAGAAAAGACCCACATGTGCAAGAATGTTTGTGGCAGCTCTTTTTGCAGTGGCTAGAAACTGGAAACTGAATGGATGCCCATCAATTAGAGAATGGCTGAATAAATTATGGCATATGAATGTTATGGAATATTATTGTTCTGTAAGAAACAACCAGCAGGATGATTTCAGAGAGGCCTAGAGAGACTTGCATGAACTGATGCTGAGTGAAACGAGCAGAACCAGGAGATCATCATACACAGCAACAACAGTATTACATGATCAATTCTGATGGACCTGGCTCTCTTCAACAATGAAATGTCTCAAACCAGTTCTAATTGTTCAGTGAAGAAGTAAGCCATATACACCCAGAGAGAGGGATATGAATGTGCTCCACAACATAACATTTTCATGATCTCTATCGATGTTTGCTTTCATTAGGTTTACCTTTTCAGATTTTTTTCTTGTAGATCCAACTTTTCTTGCACAGCAAGATAACTAAAAATATGTATACACATATTTGAAAATAGAATTTAACTTTTTTCCATTTCCTCAGGAATGTCATTTAGGAGACAATGTATTGTTGCCTTGGTAGAGGAAATAAACCTCTTGAGAGAGCAGATCTCCACAGGTGGAAGCACTAAGTGTCTTTACATTTTGGCAAATTGCTTTATAATTATTTCATTACCTATTCATAGAATCTGCAAGTAATATGGACTCTGGGATTATTCCAATGTATTTGATAAGGGCAACAGAAACTAAATAGCAAGTTAAACATATTATTTGGGGAAGGGATTTATACTTCATGCTTAATGACGCCTTTCATTTTAATAAAAGATTATAAGAGTTTGTGCTAACAAGGTGCTTGGGGAAATCTAGTTCAGCCCCTCATTTTATCAATGAGGAAACTGAGTCTCAGAATGGGAAATTCTTTTCTCAAAGTCACACATATAGTAGGAATACCTTTGTTATAGGAAGACACAGTATCTGTCTCAACACTTATTGGAAGCAAGGTGGTTCGATGGATGAAGGGCTAACCCTGAAGTCAGGAGGACTTGAATTCAAATTTGGCCTCAGAAACTTACTAGCTGGGTGATCCTGGGCAAGCCATTTAACCCCATTTTCTTTAGTTTCCTCATCTGTAAAATGAACTGGAGAAAGGAATAACCAACAACTCTAATAAAACCTCAAATGTGATAAAGTCAAATACAACTAATACTTATTGTATATAAACCCCATGGCTGTTCACTCCTTTGGAGAGACATCTGTATCCTTGTCTCTCTTGACTATGAATCAAGTGTCCTCATTCTTTCCTGCTGACCTGAAAAGTTTCAAATGAAGCCACAAGGTAGAACCCGAATGTATTTAAATTGCCAATTGCCTGCTACTTTTAGCATTCACTGACCCTTCTGCTTTTTTGAACAATTCTAGTTTCCCAAAACATCTATAATAAACTGGAACACATGTGCACAGGAAAGTAAATACAACAGAAACAAAGATAAGCAAATGTGAAGAAAGACAGCATTAAATGGGTGAGAGAAAGAGATAAGAAATGGCTTTAAGGAGGAGGTAACATATAAGGATTCTAAAAGGTAAAAATGATGAAGGAGTTCAATTTTTATACTACATATCTGTGTTAATGTACAGAGACAAGGGCTTGATCATTGAAATCAGGGAATAGATATCTAGCAGTTTACTTTTATGAAAACACAGAGTGCTTGAAGAGAAATAATATGAAAAAGTCTAGAAATTCAGAAGAGGTCCAAACTTTGGAGGGCATTTCTAAAATACATAAAGCACTTGTAGATATTAAAATGCTCTGTAAATGTCAGCTATGATTATCTTCTCCATGAATGATTTTTAAAGGGCTAGATCGTTTCTTTTCTTTACTAGATGTTTTTGTTTGTTTTGTTTAATTTGTATTTGTTGTCATTATGAACTCTCCTGCACTCTTCAAAGTAGAAAAAATAAATAATTGCTTCAAGATTTTGAGAAGCATTCCAAACCCTCCTTATTCCTTCAAAGAAGCCTAATTAACTATAGTGAGACCTGAGTCTGGAGAAAAAGACCAAGTTTGTCTTTTATTGTTTGTTAATATTTTGAGGGGGAAGGGAAAGAGAGTAGAGAGATAGAGACTAGATCTGATACAATTTTTTATATTTGTCATGGACCTTTTTAGCAATCTGGTGAAGTCTATGAACCCCTCCTTATAATAAGATTTTAAAATGCATAAAATAAAATACATAGTATAACAATTATATTAGTCTAATTGTATCAGTGATTCTAAATTAAATTATATTAACCACAGTAATTAAATGTTTGAAACAAATCACAAACTTCTTGAGTGACTACACCAAATTTTATTTCTCTGAATCTGGGGAGCAGTTGCAAGGCAGTATATATGGGCTATCTGGTTTTCACAGTATATGTAGCTGTTGGGTACTCAGTGATTGATGACTAATAAATGTGCCCAATAGAAAGAGAAAATTAGTGGAAATATATACTTTATTGTAGAAGTGATGTTGTGAATAATGGAAAAAATATTAGACTCTAAGTCAGAAGAATAAGCTTTGAATCCCTTGTCACCACTTAGGAGCTATGAGACTTTTAGTCAAGGTAATTGAACTTCCTTATCTAAATAACAGGGATAATGGAATTTACACTATTAACTCACAGTGAAGTTGTAAGGATGAAATGAACTAATGTAAGTAAAGTGGTTTACAAGGAGTACTATTTTAAAAACTTATTAGCAAAAGGGATAGTGATTAGACCCATTATTTTATTGGTTTAGGGAATACCAACATGAGAAAACACAGGACAACAAATTCTTTACCAGGTATAGTTTCAGAAAGCTTCTGGGGCACTTGATAGGCAAAGCGACATATAACGTGTCAGAGTTGGGACTTGAATGTAGTTGTAAGGCTACATTCTACTCACTATGTCAAGATGTCTAGTTATTAAATGATCATATAACTGTAAGGGAGGAATTAGAAAATTAGTATAGTGGGCTGAAATTAAAATTAGTATAACTACTTCACTAGCCCCATTAGATTTGCTGTATCTTTATCCCATTTCAGTACTGGTCAGTTCCTCCTTTAGGAATGTAGGGAGACAGAGGAAAAACAAAGCTTAACCATGCCTAGATAAATCAGGCTTTCTTCTGAGCTAGATGGGACCTTAGAAATAAAGAAAGAGAAAGAGGGTTATATATTTGAAAGGGTAATAAGTTGTCAGTCAAGAGATAGGAGTTTGATTTTTGATTCTACTCATTATCTACGTGACCTTTAAAAAGTCCCTTTGCATATCTGAATATCATTTTCCTCTCCTGTAAAAAAAAAAAAAAAAAAAAAAAGAGTTGAACTAGATCATAGAATCAAATATTTATAGTGGAATAGACCCTTTTAAACATTTCTCTATTTTACAGATGACTTAATTTATGCAAAAAATCATATTGATTAAATCCAGCATAGTGCAAATTTATGAGGAAACTGAGGCACAGAAAGATTAAATGGGTTACCCAGGATTATATAGAGAAATTGCCAGGACCAAGGCTTGAACATAGGTTCTCTGTAGCCAAATCTATTGATTTTTTTCCACTCTTATTTCTATGATCACTTTAAAATGTATTCTCTTTCCCATGCATATAGACCATGTTTATAGTACCAACATTGGTTCATAGAAATTCAATCTCCAAAGAAAGAGAGATAAAATAGTATTAAATCTAATATCATTTTACATTAAATATTATAACTTACTAAACACATTTTATCATCTTAAATAGATTGAAACCATACATATTAATATAAATCACTTAATAATTTATAGAACTTACTTTCCAAAAGTGCAACAGAATGATATATACAGGGTAAGTAATGAATATCAATGATGAAAATCATTTAAAACTAACTGCCAGTCTGGATGCAGAAGATTAAATGAGGCATACAGCTTGAATTATCTGAGAGTTCTGAAAAGTTTTATATATTTACCTTTGCCATTCCAGTGAGAATATTTTTCATGCTCTATAAATAATGAGCAAGCTTCTGAAATATTTTGATTCTCTTTTGTTTCATTAGAAAGAGAAAATGGGAAATGATACAAAAGCAAATTCAAATCTTTCAAACCTCAACTCTTAAGAAAGAGTCATGTTAAAATATTATCTAAAATTCTGAATCTTAAATTTGAGAAGATGATGACAAAAAAAGTCAAACCAATAATTCCATTACTCATTAGACCTATACATAAACTTTTATATTTTCTACTTCAATTTAATAGTTTCCTGATTACATAGTCATGGGTAAGTCATTTAATGTAGCTGAGTTTCAATTTCTACAGCAGTAAAATGGACCATATATGGTGTAAATCATTTAATTTAACAAGGATTCATTACATACCTGACAAAAGACAGTGTTGTAGATGGTAGGTAGACAGAGAAAAAAAATTACTTGAGTAATACAATAATCAATAAATACAAAGTATCTGTATAATTGCAAAATATTTTCAGGTTAGAGAAAGTACAACTTTCTCTCCCAGTAACAATAGGGAGGAATATAAAAGACTCTGTAGAGGAAAAAGCCTTGAAGGAAATCAAAAATAGCAGAAGGAAAAGAGAAGAACAATATTTCAAATTTAGAATGTTCAAAGGTATGGAAGGTGTAAGGGAAGAGAAGGGAATAAGTGCCTTCTATATAGTGCCTACTATATGCCAGTCACTATTCTAAATACTTTAGATGGAATATTGTATATATGGGGGGGGGGGGAAGGAATCAAATAGGTCAGAGCTTTACCACAGAAGGAGAGTGAAATAAGAGGTAGATTTTTGGTAGCTTATGATTTCCAGATTTTTAGAATTAGAATTCTAGTCTTTAGATGAACATTAATGAGACTGTCCAATACACACCACATCCATATCCCCAAGAAAAAGAAAAAAAGGAAAAAAAATCATGAGTTCATCTCCTGCCCTCTCTTTCCACTTATAAAAGACACTTTTCATGAGAAGTGGTTATGAACCAAAAATAAATAAATAAAAAATTATCACCTGGTTGTTAGCATTGCAATGAGGATCCTCTTTATTAACCTTGGCTAGTCTATAGTATTGTATGTAAAACTTTTCAAACTTGGTGAGATCCTTCAAAGATTGTTCTACATTGAAATTATTTACAAGAATTCTGGGTTACTATGTTAGACATTAGAGGTGGATTTAGGTAGAGTTACATTGTGCTAAAATTTCCAAAAAACACAAAAAGATGTCATTACAATTTTTTTTTCTCATTTGTTGTATACAGACAAATGGCAAACACGGACAACTATCAATGGAATATCCTACAAGTATTCTCCACTTTTATCCAATATTGTCCAGAAAACTAGACGTAACCTAGTAGATTGAATACATCCACTATAAAGGATCCATAGGAGAAAATGGACAAGAGCAGCAATGTAAAGTATAATACTGGAAAACAGCTCTTGAGAATAGAGGATTTAAGTTAAAGTGGTTCAAATCCTGTCCTTGATACTTATATCAATATAACCTTGAACAAGTCCCCTCAGGACTTATTTTTCTGATTTGTAAAATGAAGAGCTTCACTGGGATCTGGACAACAAGGGTGAGCTGAGATCTTTTTTTTTTTTGGGGGGGGGAAGTAACATTAACAGTAATGAGATATATATCGATTAAGTCAGGCATTTGATTATAACAAGAATGTGGAATAGCTACAATCATATGAAAACTCAAAGGATGATTAATATTGCAACCTCCAAATTATAACTCTAATGTCTTAATGTTTTTATTATTTATCTAAGGAAAATATTTGAACTAGAAATATCGGGATCAGAGGATGATAAAATGCTCCTTGTATTGACATAACACTTTGCTTACTTGTCTTGCTTGTAGCTGTTAATATTTCACAAAACCATATTTCAGAGGGCAAAAGTAAAAAATGAGAATTCTATCACAGAGAATTATTTTATTTCCCCTTTTTGGACTTTTATGTCTTCTTTTGGAATTTTATATAGAAAGCAAATACTTTCTAACAATATCATTTTCTCCTAATTTTATGTTAATGATTTAGAACTAGGAGAAAGTCTTGATGATGGCAGAGTAGGGGGAGGAGGAGAAAAGAAAATTTTGATAACCGAGTTCAGATCAATTCTCAATTAACTATTTGTTTTAATTTTAGTTTCTAATCTGTCACCTCTAAATTTGAAAAGAATTGATAGAGGTAAAAGACTGAAGTCAGAAAAAAATTTTAGAAGAGTGGGATGGAATTGATTTAGATTATCATTTTTTAAGTATCTATATTTTCTGGGAAGACAGATTGACAACTATATTATAATCTGTCTTCTGAGTTTCCTGAAGCTCTGAGAAATCATGTGATTTCTTCAGTATCATCCAGCCTATATGCATTAAAGGAAAATCTTGAACTTCAATCTTCCTGACAAATAGACAAATAGTTGGGCCTTCTATCCACAATACCATGCTACTTCTCAATAATTTTCTAAAAAAGAAAAGGATCATAGAAAAAAATATATATATATAACAATTAGGTAGAGTTTGCATAGTATTTTATGATTTACAAAGTGCTTTTTATGTCTTGTCACATTTAACTTCAAAACAACCCTGAAAGATAATTCCATTATTATCCCCACTTTATAGATAAAGGAATTGAGACTGATAAAGTTTGTGGTGAGTTCTTGTAATTGGTTACTCACATAGCTATCCAGGTAGTGTCTGAGGAATTCAGGTTTTCCTGACCTGGAATCCGTTTAGGTTGTAAGTTCATTAACAATAGGGACTGACCATAGTTTTATCTTTAGGACTTAGTATAGTGTTGATACATCTTAGACACAATAAATATATATTGGCTTGGATTGACTGTATTATCTCCAGGTCCAGGATTTATCCTATGCATTACTTAGCTCCTTAGATATAAGATTCCATTAGCATATGGGGAATTATGTAATACAGGAGTTAATGGACATTCAAATAGATTTTCTACAAAGGGTACAGAATTCACTTTTCCTGCTTCTATTCCAATAAGCATATGGTGGTTTGCTCTAGACTTTTGTTGTTGTTGTTTTGTTTTGAAGTACATCCAGTATTTTCCTCAGTGCTTTATACTGCTTATTTAACTATTTTAGTATTTATTTAGCCTTTTTTGCTCTTCAGTTAAGCTTCATGGATCACATGAACATAGATTCAGATCTAGAATGAAATTGAAAATGAGATCTTTTTTAATCCACTCATTTTACAGATTTGGAAACTGAGGCTCAGAGTGGCAAAATTATTTACCCAAGATAGATGGTAGAACTCAAATTCAAACATAGATCTTCTGTTAATAAATTTCTCCTTTTACCACATTACATTACTAGAATTATTACTAAAGAATTGAAAAACTCAATATGTGGTAGATTATGCAGATATTTTTTAAACAATTTCTATTTATAACTTTCTGTAAGTCTTTAGTTTTGAATATATATCATTTTAATCTAAAGTTCTAGAGGACCAAATTTAAATTGTGGTACTACCATTGACTGACTTGGGGGCTTACATGATTTTTATTTAATCTATCTAGACTCAGTTTCATGATTTGTTGAAGGAGATGTAAGTTCTTTGAAGGCAGTGAACTAAGTTTTATCTTTGTATTCCCAATGCCTACTGGGTATTTGAGACATAGTAAGAATTTGTTGAGTTATTAATTAATGACCCCTCTGACTTTTGTCTTTTGCAGATTTTTATTTAAGGAAGACAATCAAAAGCAATTTTTTATTTACTATAATAAGCAAAGAATATAATAATTAACCAATCACTAGTATGTAAAATGTCCATGTACAATACATGACTTTCCTGGTTTCCTACTATAGATTTTTTTTTTAAAGTTCATATATAATTGATGAACATGAAGAGAAGAAATCAAACATCAGGCAAAGTAGTTAGCACAGTGGCCACAAATGAGAATGCTATGGATGAGAAATTGTTTTAATCAATTTTTTACAGAGATTTGAGGAAAAAAATCCTCAAACTATTTATTGTCATAGCAACTAAAGATCATGAGTTAAGAGGGAAAAAATACCCTCATGGTTTTGCTCATATTAAGAAATCTTATGATCAGATTGTTTTCACTAAAGATGTAAGGTGGGAAACTGGAATTGCAATATGGCTAGCTGGGTGATCAAAGCAAAAATAGATTGAAGCAGGAAGGAGAGAATACATACATTATCTCTTTATTTCTTGATTCCCTTAGATTAGAGAAAGAATGATGATGTAATACCTTTGAACTTTGAACTGAGTTATGAAGATCCAGCTTCCATTCTCACTTGTCATGAAGTCATTTCTATGTGACCTTGCATGTCATTGAACTTCTCTAAAAGTGTTTCCTCCTGTGAAAAATCTAACCTGTAGTCCCAACATCACAGGGTAGTTGTGATGCTTGGAGAAGATAATACATGTGCTTTGTAACCTATAAAGTGCTATCTAGAGTGCTGTCTAGAGCTTTAAAGTACTAGTGTAACCTTGAAAGTTCTAAAGAGGTCAGTTAATAATGTAATCCTGACCTTATAGTAAAGAGAGGTGGAACACTTTGAAATCAAGTTGTATTATTCATAAAGATCTTAAGCTACACATTGTGGAGCTGACATTGCCAAAGAATTATATCTATTCTTCACCCTCAACTTCCTACTCACTCTCAACCAGATGTTTTCAGTTATTGTCACTCACACATAACCAATGAACTGAATGTTTTGCTGACTTTTACCAACAGGATCTCATCCATATCCCACACCATGCATTTCTCAAGGAATCTCAACTTTTTGTTGGACTTACACTTTCTCTTTTTGATTTCTATCTTAAGGGGATATTTGACTTCCAATAAATCTAGTAAACAAAGAAGATCTGCCCTCATAAGAAAGCACAAGCATAGAGTTTAGGAAAAGAAATAGCATTGTTCATTTTTTTCTTCCATAGTTACTCAACAAAAGAAGAGGAGATTGGGTTTTTCATGTTCTTAGTAGATTGTAACCTCATTGCGGGAAGAAACTATTTTTCAGTCTCTAATATCCTACACAGAACAGATGTTTTTTTTTTTGGGGGGGAGAAATTGTTTGTTAAATTGAAAGGAGGGAAAGGAGAGAGAAATTGGGGACTAGATTATAAAGATTTCCATGAATTTAATTCCCATTTACAATTGTAACCTGCTTCATTAGAGAGAAATCAACCTTGTACACTTTACAAAATCAATTATATTTAATGCTATTAAAAACATTAAAAAGGGAAGCTTCATCTAACTCTTAGTATTTTAGGGGAAGCATATCCTTCTAGTGTTCCAAAACCCCGGTTTCTCATGATACCATTAATTCAAGGTTATTTTTACCATGTATTTTTGATGTTGATTTTCCTAGCATTTAGGCAAAAATCTTGCTTCTTCTTTCAGTTTTTATTGAAAAAAAATTCATTCAATTTATGATGCTCTGATAACAGTGACATATTACATAGCCAGGGCTAACTTAAACTGCAGCACATTTGTCTTTTTTAAATGTTCTGTTGTTATTTTTTAATATCAAAATTACTTCACAACTTTACCTCTAAACTTCAATGTCCTTCATTATCAAATAAGAAAACTATCCCAAAAACAATGAAGCAAACATGTCTGATACAGTGACTACAGCTGACATAAAATGTAATATTGTATACTTGTAGGCCCCACTTCTTTATTGAAAGGAAGGAAGAATGTGTACATACATCATGCCCCCTGTGGAATAAAAACTGGTCATTGCATTAGCTCTTAATATGGTTGCTATTTAATACTTTCTTCATTTCCTAGTTCTGATTTCTTTATCCTCTTTCAGTTCAAAGTCTTTCCATTTTTTTTGGTATTTTTTTCATATTTCTTTATTACTATGCAATAATATTCCATAACAATCTCATGTCACAATTTGTTCAGCCATTCTTTTATAGCAACTGTGTGAGAGGAAAAGCCTGAGTACTTTTAGGTGTAGATCATATGTATACATATGTCTATAGGTATAAAGGTATGGATGTATATAAATTTCATATATGTATATATGTATGTATATCTATATA
>JAJPUD010024559.1:0-18592 GCA_023553655.1 Myrmecobius fasciatus
GTGTGTGTGTGTGTGTGTGTGTGTGTGTGTGTGTGTGTGTGTGTGTGAGAGAGAGAGAGATGGGGGAAGGGGAAGGGATCAAACTGTAAGAAGCAGCAACCCAGCAAAGTTCGGACTGTTGAGTTCTCAGAGCTCCACTCCTGAGAACGGGAGGGAAGCTGTTCCCCAAACAGGAAGAGGGTCTGGCCTGGTGGCCTCTGGTTTATGTACGCAGTAAGAACAAGAGGCAGAGAAGACAATTTGTCCTCCCCCCACCACGTTTCATGAGTCTGAGAAATAAGCTGAGAGAGGGCGGCCCAGGGGGAAACCCTGATTGATTGTTTACTTCCTGCAGTACTTTCTGAGCTAAACAGCCCCCCCAAACCTCCTCAGCCATTGGTGGGTCCCCTCCCCCGATCCCGAGACCCTCCCCATCGGGAGAAGAGGCTGCAAAGGCTGTGTCCGTGTCCAGGTCCGGGGTCTCTGTCCTGATATTGGTTGCGTCTGGGTTGGCCACGGTGCCTCAGTGGGCCTCAGTCTCTCTATCAGTATCCCCTGTACTCTCTGAGGGTCAGGGAATACTGAGGAGAGCCCAGAGCTCAGGGACCAGCTGTCTACAATGCTTGAGCACAGTCCTTTGAGATTCTGCCTTGGTCGTCTTCTGGCACCAGGATTCCCTCCTGATATTTCTCTGCGTTGGGAATCAATCATATCCTGGGCTTTGCCAAGCCAACAGTGCCAGAAACAGATCCCGCAGCAGCCGCTGGCTCTGCCCCACTCCCTGTTTCAGAAGAACCTGTGGCAAAGGTGGATGTTTCACCCCTCAGCCCCCCAGGGTCATATACTCAAAGCAGCCTCACTCTTCCAACCCTAAGGCAGCCCGAGGGCTCTGCCGGCCCCAAGAGCACTCTCCCCATCTTCTCCCCATGCAGCTGGGACGAGACAACTCAAAACCCAGACACGCCGCTGCCCCCCGGGCCCTCGGCTGGTAAACACCTGACTCTGATGAAAAGCAGCGTCAGTGAGCCCTGCAGGCACGCGGTGCCCTGCTCAAGAGGCCAGCCTTTGGTGCAGGCTGCTCCCCGGTGAAAGAGAGGGGGGTCTCTCGCAGGAGGGCCTCGGCACTCTCTCTGACGGTCCTGCCTCCAATAACGCTCTGTCTCAGTCACTCTGAGAATCAGGGAACATGAGAGGTACCTCCTGGAGCCAGGAGACATGGGGTGGGGATGCTCTTCCGCCGGCGGCCCCCCCACAGGCTGTGCTCTCTGGCTGCTGCCCCCCTCACAATCTGGTCCCCATCTTAACCTCTCCTCTCTCTCCTGTCCTTCCCACTGGACATCACACTCTCTTAAGAATTGTTCCACAAACGACTCCGTCCGTCTCAGCCCAAAGTCTGGCTCTTAAGCTGTGAGGCTACGAGGCAGCCCCGCTCTGATCCTGGCTGGGAGGGAGGAGTGGGGGAGAAGAGAGAGAGCAAGGGAAGGAAAGCTGAGCAAGACTCAGGAAAGGAGGCTGCTTTCCTGCTGGAGCTCCTGAAGGCCCAAAGGAAGCCCAGCTCCATGGCACGGAAACAACTGTATCCTGGGGAAAATGTGAGAAAAAGAAGTCCCCTTTCCTTTTCCATCTTTACTGGGAAATGGGGGGCAGCTGGAACGTAAATGATGAGGAAGAGGGTCTGCCTGTACTCGCTTCTGCACAAAGAAACAGGCAAGTTTATTGGGGAGAGCTCTATGAACATTCCTTTCCTTCCTCAATAATTCCTGGCGCCCCCCCCCCCCTGACATTTTTCACAGGCAATCAAGTAGCTGGGAAGGGAGGCCCAGCTCTTTCCTCCTTGTCCAAGGTTAACGATAGCAGCTCACCTTTGCTTAGTGCTTTGGGAGCATATTTTTCTCTGCTTCCCTGTAAGACTGCTAAGATGCTTCCATTTTACAAAAGAAGAGCCTGAGGGTCAGAGTGGTGACCCCCCAGTCACATGGTTAAGAAGGGCCAGCCCAGCCCTCCTGATCTCAGACCCCCTGCGCCTGTTACCAGATTGGCCAGGGGCTGCTGCCACACCACTCATGCCCGCTGCGATGCAAAGCAGGGGTAAGGCAGAATTGGATCTGCCTCTGGCTGGCAGTGCTCCACCATTCAGGGATCACTACAAATGATGGGAGGTGACCAATGAGGCCTTCTGGGAAGGAGAACGTGAGTAAGGGCCAAGGATATCAGCAGCTCCTCCCCCATTAGATGGAGCCCCCCTAGGGGAAGTGCCAGGGACACCCCAGGGCCGAGCCATGTCTCCTGATAGGCCCCAGACCAAAGGGGTCAGGGCCCACACTGGTAGAAAGAAACAATTTATTGGCAATATGTGAAAACGTATCCACGACCTCAAATCATTCAAGAAAAGCAAATTAGCACAGCTGGGAGCGCTGGGCTCACAGCTGGCAGGATAACGACAGCTGGCGCCCAGGGGGTCCATCGGGCCGGCCGAAGTATGCTGAGGGGGCTGGAGACCGGCCCATCCTTTGGGGAAAGCCAAAGGCACCAAAGAACCAGACCAGAAGAACCCGCCGAGCTTCTGATGCCGTTCCTGGGATTATTCCCTGAGCAAGTTACTGACGGCAAAACGACCCACCCTGCCTGAAAACATTCCCAGCAACACGCACGTAACAGCCAAGACTGAGGGTGGAGAAGGGGCCGGACACTGAGGCTGAGAGATGCAAGAGACAACCCCGGGCATCGGGCGGCCCAGAGGAGCATGGGAGAAGTGAGGTGGAACCCAGCGGGGCACGGAAGGCCAGAGCCACAACTCGGCTCCACTGAGGGGGAATTCTCTGCTTCTGCAGCCGGAGCAGTAAGCAGGCAATCTGGGGAGTGTCAGCAGCCCCAGCATGCGGGCACCGGGGAGCATTGAAAACCGGAACAGAGCTGGAGAACGGGCGGGTGCGGCACAAGCTCAGTCGGCTCTGCTCCCCGCCTGGGCTCCTCTCAAACATCCTGTTTGAGTCATCCCTATCTCCTGTCTGGGCCGCCTGCCATGCTGTCCACTATATTTAGATTTTAATGAAAAAGGAGCTGTCAGCCTGGACAGCGCGCACCTGAGGGCATCCTGGCCCTCAAGTGCAGAGGAGGCACTTAGCAAGGTGAGGGGCAGGGGTCCCAAGCTGTCCTGGAGCTCCGAGAAGTCAGGCTCAGCGCGTGGACTCTGTCCCGGGGAAGAGCTATGCTCAGCCCCTGTGTTTTCCGAGAACGGTACTGAGTGACAACAACAGTGGTGGGTTCGGGTGTGGAAGGGGGCAGGGATGAAGGGAAGGAAGGCTGGAGGGAGGATCAGGGAGCAAGACAAGGAGTCTGTGTATTTGTGGGAAAGAAATCATTGACAGGAGTTACTGATCACTTAGGCCTGAGAAACTATATTCAGAGTCTGGCTGAGCTCCAGGCCCTCGGCCACTTCTTCCGACATGTCAGCTCAAGGGGAATGCTTACCGGGGGGCCCCAGCAGGCTGGCTCTGCCGGAGGTGGGGGCCTGCAGATCCGAGTGGTTGACCCGCAGGTTGGGGCTGTCGAAGGGGCCAGCACCTTCCGTTTGGCCCGCAGGGGACGATGCGATTTCTGCCAAAACCTCCAAGTCCTTTAGGATAACCTTAGGGGAGACAAAGGAGCAGGGGATGAGAGCTAAAGGACAGCACGTATCATTCACAAGCTGGGAGAAGCTTATAGAGTCCCCCTTTCCCCTTCAGAAACTGAACATGGAGGAGCAGAAAAGGCAAGATCAAAGAGCGGCCTTCAAGGCGTGGGAAGGAGAAACAAAGTCGGCAAAAATCTGGTTGGCCGTGAGAACCTTCCGAGATCAATAAAAGGAAAGCATGAAACATGATGTAAATGTCATGTGATGGTGGGTAATAAGAAAAATGGGATACCTGATTGGGCTTCAGACTTGTTACTACTCTTGAATTGTCTCCAATTCACTCCCTGGGGCTGCTGGGCAGGTGGTAAGCCCCGGGTAATGCCACGGGACAGTTCCTCCCTCAGCTTCTCCCTTTATTTAATGTTTCGCCACAGCACTCATAAAAGTATGTGGGCATCCTGGCCTGGGAGCAAGGGAGGCCCGTGTAACTTTCCCGTTACCATTCAAGAGCTCTGTGATTTCACTTGTGGACCGGGCCTCCATTTCTAACAAAAGTCACAATGCTTCCACTTCTCAGTAAACGGTTTCATGAGTGGCCAAGGCCAAAAAATGCACTGCCCAAGGCCAGGCAGCGTTCTGGTGATGAGCCCGCCTCTCTGTACTGCCCTGAGCCCTGGCAGGGTGGTGGTCCGTGCTGAAGGGAGCTGCCAGGGAGCCCCCAGGCCCAGGAGGGGCAAAGCAGCCGCTGAGCTGGCTCAGGAGAGAGAGCAGGGCAGAGTGGAGTCAGGAATGCTAAGGACAACTTCAGTGACGGTGCTCATCTTCATTGGTGACAGTGATCTCTGAAATCCAACCCCTGCCATGAAGCTTTTCCAGACTGATCTGGAGAAGGGAGTGTTCGCCTTCAGCCCACAGAGTCTGGGCACAGAACTAATACACTTACTTACCCTGATCTCTAACCAATTATATAATCACCTTTGTCTCAAAGCCTAAAATCCACTTACTCTTGACCCATCCGACTTATACTTCACTGTCCTTGGGGGAGTTCAGAATTTGACTGCTTTCAGTAAATGAATTTAGGATGAAATGGATGAAAACTCAGCATCCTCTCATCCTGTACACATTCCTGCACACAAATATAGGATAACGGCAGGAAAGAATGCTACTTGTGGGCAAAGGGGCAGCCAAAAGTCACAGCAAAGTGGTTCCAAGCTCCTGGACATCAGAGTTCAAAAAAGTGGCAAAACAAGAGCTCGGAGAAACAAACCTGTATTCACAAACATGGCCAATAATTGACTGCAGCTCTCCACTGGGAGAAAAGCGGCCGGCAGCCTGAATGCTCTGTGTTCCAGGGATGGAAGAAAAAAGGAATGGAGGGGAAGAGAGTGAGCCAGGAGGACGCTGTGCTCTCACAGAGGATGCCGCCATCATGCCAATGGCAGCCTCCAAGCTCCCTGACCGCTTGGGACAGGTGGACCCAAGGCCATGGTTTCCTCTCACTTTTTTTGTGAAGGAAGACAACTCCGGCATCAGGAGCCTCCTGGCTCTGAGGGGTCCAGCCTTCTGGCTACCTGCAACCTCGGGTGAGCTGCCTTGGGCTCCCCTTCCATCTTCCCTTGAAGATGGATGAATGGAGGCCATCAGGCAAACACGGCACAAATGTAGCCCCCAAGAAAGAGGAGCCATCCCCAGAAATTGTGAGCAATGGCTCACGGGAAGATGAGTTCAGGCAATGTTTGGATGGGCACCGACACTTCCATGCCCGCCTGGTGCCTCTTAAAAGGAGCACCAACCTCTCGGAGGATGGGCCTCTCGTGCACCCTTGGCAGGCACCTCCTTGTGACACGGGTCAGTGTGAGGTGCCCTAGAGCATCTCATGATCCCAGGCCCAGCTAGTGATTGCCTAGGAGAGTGCCAGGCTCTAAGGGTGGCAGGGCTCACCTTCTGCCCAGAGTGAAGTCTGTGGGTCTGGAGGAGACACTCAGGAGTGGCCTAGTTTGGATATTGAATTCTCTTATTTTAAAAAGTTTGATACCAATTGGCAAACGAATGCAAATTAAATTTTGCTTACACAGTTAAGAGTACCAAATGCAGCTTTTGGGGCCCAAAAGCAACCTCGATGAAGCTGTTATGCAACCCCAAAAGACAGGCTTTGGTATCGATGGCCGGCAAAAGCTCCCATCTCAGAACACACAGCAGAGCTGCCAGACTTCTCCAAGGCTGCCTGGGAAGCAGGCAGGGGGAGAGAAGGGCCTGCCCTGTAGCACCAGGCTAGACCCTGGCCCCACTCTGGCTCCAGGGATCAGCAATCCGGGCTTCCAACCCTAACTCAGTCCTGGCCTCTGCTTCTGGCAAGTCGCTCTCTCCAGCTGTGCCTCCCTCTGTCCGGGATTAGGAAGCACCCACCTCTGGGGGTCTGGGGCCCAGAAAGGTCTCCCCTCCCCACTGGGACTCCCGTCAGGCCTCAGTGTCACAGGGAGAGGGGGCTCCTTCCAGAAGCAGCTCCAGACTCATGGCCAGAGCTTTTTGGATCTCTAAGCCTCAAAGGGGACATCACTGAGGCAAGCAGATAAACAGAATCCCGCGATGCTCCTTTTCTCCTATCTCCTACCTCCAGAAAAACCTGAGTTCTGCCTACTTACTTCCCTCTGCCTGGCCAGGCTGCCCCCTTTCCTGGCTGGGGTTCTCCAGCAAGGCCTTGGCTGTTGGAACTGGATAAAGCCCTGGGAAGTCAGGAGCAAGCCAGACAATTAGTATGCACTGCACAGCACTTCGCAAAATGAATATAAAACACTTGTGCTTTCTTTTTGTGTGTGAGAGAGGGAAAGGGAGGAAGGCTACAAGAAAGCAATATTCTGCAGTAGCAGGAGTGCCTGCCATTGCCATGGCAACAGGCTGGGTGTTAGAAAGGCACATCAGCTGAGTCCCTTCGCTCCAAAGTGGGGTGGCCATTAGCACGGAGAAAGGGCTGGTGACAACGGGGTACTGGGGACATTTGACAAAGCCGCTGGGGAAGGGCTGACAGGGGAGGAAGGGGCAAAGACTTCTTTGCCTTCTCTCCTTCCCAACTTAGGGAGCAAAGCCGACCCAAGCAAATATTCTGAAGGAGGGGCTATGGGGGTGGGTGTCCCCACTCTTCAGGACAAAGTGGGCCAGGTCACCTCTCCATTCCCGAAAGGGGAGCACTGACCAATCTGTGCATTTCACACACCCATGTCTCCTCCCCCATAACCAAGATGCTGCTCCTTAAGCTAACAGGGACTGGCTGGGCCAAACTGGCAGGTTAGAAGGCCCTAGAGACCCAGGCAGGCCCACAGCGGGCCCTTAATAAGTACCAGAAAACTGACATGTCCTTTCAAGAGAGAGGAAGAGAGAGTCTTGAATGGGGGCAGATACAGAGTCCTAGAGAAGCCCCCCCCCCCCCACTTTATCCTCTTATCCCTTGGGAAATGTCACCAGAGGATTTGCAGATCGCTGCCTCAGCCGGCTGGATTTGCTGGCTCCCCTTACAATTTTCCACTGATCAGCTCACTACCGGTGAGCTCAGCCGGCCAGTTCTGTGGCCCCTGGAAAGGCGAGCTCCCTCTTGACTCTGGCAGTTAGCTGATTTGCCCCTGAACTGGCCTGCTCAGGATCTGGCCAAGGGGGTGGCTTAGGAGTGTGCTGGGGGATGTCCCTGGGGCCGGATGGACGCAGGATGAGAGCTACTTGGTGAAAAGCTGCGATCACAAGCTATTTAGCTTTTCTTCCCAGAGGATTCCAGGAACAGGAGGATGGGAGATCTGAGAGTCGTCTCAAATCACACCGAAGTCCCAATACTTAGGTCAAGTGGAGCCACTTAGCACGCCATAGTTCGAGAACAGAAAATCCTAATCCTTCCTCTGGGCAGGCCAGGGCACAGCCATCCCTGGGAAGTCTCTGACTATAAAAGGTAATCTCTGCAGTTTAAGAAGTCCAGGAATAATCCTAAAGATATCCGGGTACCCTGCTCCCCACGCCCCAATACCCCCTTTCCTGACTCATAGGAAGAGAGTCTTCTTTCCCAGGAAGGATCCTGGGGCCCCAGGGTCAAGGTAAAACCAGCTCGATTGCCCGTGTGCCCTCCTGAGAAGGCTCCGGAGGAACGCAGTCCCATCTGGTACCAGGGCTGGAGGCCTCGGCCCTGGTTACCCAAAACAAACAGGCTACCACAGATGGCAGCAATCAGACCCCCAGGCCCTCACCATCCATCAGGAAGGACGATGCTCAGAAAACCTTGTGCACACAATCTGGGTCCCAGCAACCCAGACCAAGCATCCACTTGTGACCTTTTCGTTCCTTTACATGTTAAAGAACAAAACCCCTCAAAGCCAAAGTCTAGATTTTGGGGGACGAAGGGGACAGATGTGGGGGATGGTGGAATTGATTTTGTTTCAAATTGAGGAGGACACACTATTAGAAGGATCATGGACCCCTTGGGCGACAGTCTGGTTTAAATTGATGGAGCCCTCCCAGAAGAAAGGTTTTAAATGCATAAAAGATAGGTTTACAAAAGGAACCCATTATACTGAAATACAGTTATCAAAATAGTCCACAAACAAGGCCACAGGCCTCGGGCTAAGAGCAAGCCCTGCTTCGGTTCAATGGTGGCCTTATTCTTTTATTATGCCTCAATTCACTGGTGTCTGACTTGCAACATGTGCGGAGATGTGGATCCTGGGTTTGCTTTTTCTAAAAATTAACTTCTGAAAGCCTTTCCTGAGCACCACACATGTAATAGGCACTTAATATTTGTTATACACTGCCTGGAAACTAATGATGGAAGTAGTAAACACAGGACTCTGGGGACCATCCTAGCAACCATCCATCTTCAGGAAGGGGAGAATTAAAAAATGAAAGCCAGCTGTGTTTAAAGCAGCACGTAGCCCCAGTCACACTGCTCTGCCTCTTGCCTCCCTTAGGTCTCTTCCTGCTGGTTCAAGGCACCGCTCATTTGCATCATCTTAGGCTATTACTTTGGGAACGAGGGGGGTATACTCACAGGATTACCAATTCACTGCATGTGCAGGAAACAAATGGGGAGAGGTATAGCTGTGTACATAACGCCAGCTATATATAGGTTACTAGGCAGCCGGCTGAGCGGAGAGGCCATTCTGTCTCCTGGGCACCAATCACATGGTTACTGGGAGAGAATACAAGACTCTGGGGGTTTCCTCTGAGAAAGTCTCTGCTTAAGTCCTAGTGCCATGGCAATATCCAGGCCCAGTCCTGAGGACGGCAGGCTCTTAGCCAAACTCTGGTCGGGGTGGTCGGGAGAGCCGGGGAGGGGTCTGGGAGAGGCAGGTCTTGCTGCAGGGTCAGAAGCTTCTGCTGGGGTCCTGTGGGGTTCCCAGGCCCCGGGGCCAGGGAGTGGCCGGGCTCTATCCAGAGCAGGAAGTTGCCTGAGAAATTCCTGCCAATTCCGCTTTTAGTCATTTCAAGAGTCTGAAAAATAACCCAATACACAATTTGGAAGAAATTCTGGTTTCTAAAAAGAAACCACAAGCATGTAAGCACAACTTACAGGACAGTGAGGGAAAATGTGAGGGAGGCAGCCCTGATGTAAAGGGTGAGGAGGCCAGGAGGAGAAGCAGCGGGATGGTCACCTGGAAGCATGGCTAGCTGCTCAGGAGGAAGGCCTGGAAGGCGCATCCCTACTGCTCCTTTTCACTTCTAGTCACTGAGATGCCCCTACTTCAGGGAACAGCCCCATCCTAGCAGGCCAAGCCATTCCCTCGGCCTGGAGAAGGATGGATCGATCCATTGTTGGGAGAGCTTTCTGGCTCCCAGATGTTGATCACATGGCAACCATGAGAGTGAGTGCCAAGATCATGGCCATCTGTTAAAATTCCACCCATTCATCAAGAACCAGCCAAAACGGTCACCCCCTCCAGGAAGCCTCTAGTTCCTAGTCTTCTGTCCTCAGGACATTAGGGACAGTTAGGTGGCCCAAAGGAGATTCTTGAGCCTGGACTCGGAGGACCTGGAGGACCGGCTGTAAATGTCCTGCCTCGGATATTTGTTGGCTGTGGGGCTCTCAGATTCTGTTTCCTCATCTGTGAAAAAGGGCCCATAAATAGCACCTCAGATCTCAGGATCATTAGGATCAAATGAAGTAACTTGGGAAGTGCTTGGCAAGCCTTATAGTGCTATATAACTGCTTGCTATTGTTCCTCTTCCACACTTATTCCCCATTTTGTGTCAGTTATTTGCATATGTGCTCTGGTACCCCTCTCACCCACCATAAGACTCCTGAGGGTAAAGTTTACATCAAATGTATCTCTGTGTCCCGCTCTCCGGCCTATACAAAATGTTCTGCATACAGCAGGAATTTATTACATTTGTTGAACAGTTAGTAGCTTAGCCATCCACAAACCTGTCCTATATTCGCAAAAAACAAATAAAAAATAAAGATAACCCTATGGGTCTTCCTCATACTCTCACCAACTGCTGGGTTTGGAGGAGAGCAACAGGCCTGTGATTGCCACCCACATCTGAATCAACATATGAGAAAACCAAAGCATGGAAGCCGGGAGGTCTACAGACTCCCCGACTCTGCCAGCCCTAGTGTAGGATCTCACTCTGAGGACCAAAGTCCTCTCTGGCCCCCTGGTGGTGGCTGCCAGTCGCACCCCTGCCTCCCTGATGCCGGGGGCTTGGGAATCTGGGCACCTCCCAAGCCTGGGGCTGAGGCTATTCACTGGGAAGAAGGCTCCCCAGCTGTGACTGGAATATAGTTTCCCCCTCTTGCTTACTACTGGCTTTCTTTTTCCTCCTCCCTCCCTTCCCTCTACCCCCAATTCCCTTCTCTGAATTTCTTTCAGAATGCATTGGAAGGGGAAAAACAACACCCCAAAGGAAGTTTCAGGGAGAGCCAAGAATGAGCAAATGTGTCCAGCTTGCTGGCAGGACCCCGATAGAAACATGTTGTGAAAGCAAATGTGGGATCCTTGTTTGATGAAGTCAGAGCTGAGGGTCTTGATTCCTTTTCTCATGACACCGAAGTGTGATGACCCTTGTCCTTCTCTGTGGGCACCAAGGGCACGAGGAGCATCCCCTCAGCTCTCCAGACACCGAGAGAATGCTGGGCTGGGGGTCTGGAAAAGCTGGGTTTGATTCTCACACTGACCAGCTGGGTGGGTCAGGGACCTCCTCTAGAACACGAAGAGCTGTTGTGAGGAGCCAACGGGGGGAAGGGGGGGTCTTAGAAATGGAGGTTACTATTCAATTCTTATGGCTCAGCTAAGTTTGAGGAAATCTGCAAGAGTTGGGTGGGGACGTGGGGGGCAGGAAAATGTAGATTTAGTATACACATTGGAGGGAAAGTGGAGAAAAAACCCTAGAGCAAGTGAGAACTGTTTGGAGAGGGGGGAGAAGGTGGAAAACAAGAGACAGGATGTGTGACCAGGGGATGCCCAGAAGTGCTCTGGGGGTTCAGAAAATGAGTGATGGTCCAGAGCCCCACTGAGGGCCGGGGGCCACTTGGCCTGCAACCCCACACCCATACCCCGGGTTCCCCTGACACTGAGGAGCTGAATGAGGAGAATGGAATAATGGGAGAGGAAGGCCAAGGGCTCCTGAGGCTTGCCCTGACCCGGGAGGAATGCTAAAGCCTTCCCCCAAATGAGGGCTGCACAGAAAACAGCTCTGAGGCCATGGACAGCGGCCCAACAGCATCTGAGGGAAGTTTCTTCCTGTGAGGTCCAAGTCCGGTGCCAGGCTCCTTTCCTGATGAGGAAGGAGTAACCAAGGTCAGGTCTGGGGGCTGTGTCTGAGAAGGGGCATTAGATAGGAGCAAAAAGGGCCCTGGAGTGGTTTTGGATAAGGAGCTCTTCCCCAAGCCAGACTGAACTCCCCAGCTCCTGGGATTAACACCTTTCTCTTGGTAAACACGGTAACTACGGCTTCTCTCTGCTACGAGCATCTGTACACAAACGCATCCTCAGGTGCTGATCCCATTTAAGTGTCCAAGATGCTCTGGACAGCTAAGCTTCTCACCACCACCCTGAATCAAGCCTCACAAGCAGATGACTCACTGACAGGGAATGGGACCAGTCACTACCCAGAAACCCTCCAAGGACGAGGCAGAGGGAAGACAGGGTCTCTGGGACCTTCCTGGTCTGAGGCCCTCTCTCTTGTCACAGCCCAAGTCCCTTCAAAGTGGAGAGCTCGGCCCATAGGCCTAGGTGACCAGCACTCTGAACACAAGCCCAGAGAATAAGGATTTCTTTGCTTTTTGGGGAGCCATTCGTGCATTTGGTAAATGAGATGAGAAAATGGGACTTGCCTCCAGAGGCAGATGAAAAGCCCCCTCTCAGGGGCTTGAGAATGCAGCCAGAGCCACCAGGATGCCAATCCAGGCAGCAAGGCTGCCTGTGGTCCTTTTGCTCAAGCCATGGCCCATCTTTTCTTCTCTGACACTGGAAGCACAGTCTGTCATCACTGCCTTTTCCCTGTGAGCAAGGTGCAATTGGCTTTCATTTTTCCTTTCTATTTCCCCAGGGAACCAAGACCATTAAAAAAAAAAAAAAAAAAAATCTTCCCTCCCAGAAGCAAACCAGGCCTCCCGCTGGCTAAGGGGCTGGGAGCTACAATCTGACACCAAATTATTTCAACAAGTATCTCCCGAGACCTACAATGTGTCTTTTCTCTTAGATTTGGGCTCTGAGTTGCTTAGTTTGAAGGCTGTGTCCTTAAACAGGAAAGTCCTCACCAGAGAAATTCAGTGTTGTTCCTCCCACCCCATCAGAAGTGTCAGCTGCTTCTGCCCCTCTGCCTGGAGGGAGCCCCAGAGGCCAGCCACCAGCCCCTCTGCTTGGTCTTGACTCCATGTGCAGCTTCGTCACATGGCTGTGAGGGGGACCCTCGGTCGTCCCCTCCTCCTCCAGCTTCCTCTCACCTATTGTCTTTTTCCATTAGATTATAAGCTCTTCCAGGTCAGTGAGTGCCTTTTCCCCATTTGTATTCCCCCTTCTTGGCACAGTGCCAGAACAGAGTAGGTGCCTAATAAACATTTATCATATATTTTTTGGCGGCAGCCTCAAGGTCCTCAAATAATTCACAAAGAAAAAACCAAGCTCTTCTCTGGGGCCATTTGTGGTTCTTTCAGATCCTGCCCAGCCCACCTCACAACATGGCTTACAGGTCTTCTTGGCTTTGTGGGCACAGGGGCAATCTCTCTTCTGATCTGTCACATTAGCTTGACAAGTTTTCATTTTTGAAAAAAGTGTGTGACGAGGAGTGCTGGGGTTTGGGGGGGGCGGGGGTATGAGATCTCCCCAGGAGGGAGGGCCACAAGCTGATGCTGTCTGGCTCGGCTGGAGGGCCAGCCTGAGAACTCCGGGACCATAGAGTAGAGATGGCACTGTGGGCGAGGAGAGTCGGCAGCTCTGGTTAACAGGCCCAAGGAACCTGAAGGGAAGGGTCTGATGGGCTGCTGGGCCGAGGATTCTGACCACCACCCGTTTTTCCATGAAAGGCCAGACCAAAGCTAAGCTCATCCTCCCTGCTACGCCAGCTTCGATCAAACTGTCTTCTCCACAGAGTTCAGAAAGCAGGGACTGGCTCTCTTCCCAGCTCTAGCTGCAGGGATGGAAACGAGCTGTTGGGCCAGGAGGATTTAGGACAGATGTGCATTAGACATCAAGGAGTCAGTGCTATTGGCACTGTCACAGTGAAGCTGCAAAAGAAACACGAACAACAGCTGCCGCCAGGGACGGTCCTGAAGGAATGCCCAGAACCGTGGGAATTCTCAGGCCTCTTCCACCTCTAAGAGCCCATGACCTGAGGCAGTGCCTTTTAACAAGGAGGGCCTGCAAGCAAGGGGGCTAGTAGGGGCCCTGAGGTCACATCCACCCCATCACTGACTTCCATCCGAGTGCAGAATTGTACAGAAGGCACAGGTCCTGACTTCTAGTGATTTACACTTCAATGAGCAACAGTCCAGTCCAGCGCTGTACTGGTCCCACTAATGCCATACTAAGAGCAAGCACCTACTCTGTGTCAAGCTGCCACCGGGTGACAATGACATGAGTCTTTTCGTGGGTCAAAAAATAAGATTAGTATCCAAACACACCTCCCCTCCCCAAACAGCTGCTCCATATGCTTTCTGCATTTGATACTGCTGAAATCTAAACCACCTTTTCACTTTCAAACAAGTCATTGGAAGAGGATTCTGAGAAGATGGAGAAATAAAACAAAAGACAATTCTCCAAAATTCTCCTCCAAACAAGGTAGAACATCATGAGTGGCAGAAATAAATAAAAGTTGGGGTAAAGAAGTTATCCTCCAAAGACAACTAAGAATAAAATTAAATCAAATGAATGAAAAATAGAGAATATGAAACATCTCATTAGAAAAACAATCTGGAGAAAAATCCAGGAGAAATACTGCAAGAATTATTAAACTACCTTAAAGTTATGATCAAAATAAGAGTCTAGATGCTATATATATATATATTTTACAAGTAATTTTAAAAATAAAAATTGCCCTGAAGTCTTAGAATGTGAGGGCAAAATAGAAACAGAAAAAAAAACTCTTGGGAGCATCAGAGCCATGTTCCACAGTTCCCAGGTCAAGGAGAGACTATTACAGGCAACAAAAAGAAAAAATAATAATTAAAAAAAAATACTGTGGCCTTACAGTCAGGATAACACAAGATCTAGCAGCTTCTACAAAAAAGACTAAAGAACTTGGAACAGAACAAAGAATCTGGGTTTGCCACCAAGAATAATCTACCCACCAATGTTGAGTATATATAATCTTGAATGTGGGGAAAAAAAGAATATTTAATGAATTGAAAGACTTTCAGGTATTTATAAAAAGACCAAAACTCAATGAAAAAATGTGACAGGCAGAACAATAAAACTAATTATAACTAAATTAAAAATCAATTATAAGGAACTCACTAAGGTCAACCTTTTAATGTCTTATATGGAAAATGCTACCTGTACTCTTTAAGAATGTTACCATTACTTGGGTAGTTTGAAAGAGCATATATAGATAGAAGACTTGGGGTTGAGTATAATGGAATGATTCTAAAAAATAAAATTGGGTATGGAGAGGTAAAGTGGAGAAGTTATCTCATACAAATGAGGCACAAATGGAAGCATTACTGGAAGAAGTAGGGTTGGATGACTGGTAGTGCTGGAACTTTATTCTCATCAGAACTGAGTTAAAGAAGGAAAAACACACCTCTAGAAGGTTATAAAATCTTCAAAAATTTTAAAGAAACAGATGAGCAAGGGAACAGGATAAACATAAATTTTTTTGGGGGGGGAGTTGTAGATTAAGGAATAGGAGGGTAAGGGAAGAGGAAAAGTGAGGGATTCTTAAAAAGGATATGAATTAGTAGAGCTTAGGTATATGAGGAAGGACAGGGTAAAAAGAGAAGGTGAGAAGGATAATAGTGAGGAAAAATAGGATGGAGGGAAATACATAACTAGTAATTATAACTCTGACTGTAAATGGCATGAATTCACCCATAAAATGGAAAAGGATAGAAAAAAAATAGATTAAAGATCATAAATTGGCCATATGTTATTTACAAGAAACATATTTTAAAATGAGAGATGCAGAGTTAAAGGACTGGAGTAGAATATATTATGCTTCAGTTGAGATTTTAAGAAAAGCAGGGCTTGCAATCAAGATTTCAAAATTAAAGCTAAAATAGATCTAATTAAAAGAGCAAGCAGGGAAACCATATTATAATAAAACATACTACAGACAATGAAACAATATGAGTAGTAAACTTATATGTCCCAAATGCTACAGCACCTAAATTTTTTAAGGGAAAAGTTAAATGAATTACAAATAGAAACTGATAGTAATACTGTAATAATGGGTGACCTCCCCTCTCAGAATTTAAAAAAAAAAATTAAAAATGAATGTTAAAAGTTGTCTTTACATGCAATTTGAAAAAACAAAAGACTCTAAAAAAGAAGGAAGGAAGGAGAGAATGAGAGGGGGGGAAAGAAGGAGTAAAGAAAAAAATGAGGAAGGAAGAAAAGAGAAACCCCCTTTCACCCCCTGATTCAATATTAGGAAAACTATTAGCATATGTGACCACATTAATAACATTACCAACAGAAAACATGATTATCTCAATAGATGCAGAAAAAGTCTTTGACAAAATACAACATCCATTCCTATTAAAAACACTAGAAAACATAGCAATAAATGTAGCTCACTTTAAAATGATAAGTAGTATTTACCTAAATTATATATATATATATATACGACAATTCTACCTAAACTAATTTACTTATAGAGTGCCATATCAATCAAATTACCAAAACTTATTGTGTTAGAAAAAAACAAAAAAAAAAACAAAATTCATCTAGAAAAATAAAAAGTCAAGAATAACAAGGGAATTAATGAAAAAAAAAACTCAAAGGAAGGTAGTCTAGCTATATTAAATCTAAAACTATATTATAAAGTGACAATCATTAAAAACTATTTGGTACTGGCTAAGAAATAGAGTAATGGATACATGGAAAAAATTAGAGACACAAGACAGAGTAGTAAATGACTATACTAATCTACTGTTTGATAAACTCCCAAACTCTAGCTTCTGGGATAAGAAGTTACTATTTAACAAAAACTGCTGGGAAAATTAGAAAATAGCATGGTAGAAACTAGGTACAGACCAACACCTCATACCATATATCTAGATAAGGTCAAAATGGGTACATGATTTAGGCATAAAGGGTGATGCTATAAGCAAAATAGGCAAGCAAGGAATAGTTTGCCTATCAGATCTATGGAGAAGGGAAGAATTTATGACCCAACAAGAGACAGAAAACATTATGAAATGTAAAATGGATAACTTTGATTATATTAAACTAAAAGGTTTTAACACAAACCGAAGCTCTAGTTCTAGATCAAGTATAACATTCTGGCCTTTAAAATTTCGGTTGGATTAGAAGAATATGGATGCATTTCCAGAAATGGAAATAAAGTCTTAGAAAATAGGTCCAAAAAACATTTTCCTGGAAGATAACTGAAATTACAGCAATTTAATCTTGTATTCTGTTTGTGTATATACATGTATATACACGTGTATACATGCCTAAAAATGCACATTGTCTCCACCACTGGAATTACTCACTCCTGTACTCCCCTCATTGAGCACAGTGCTTGGCACACAGCAAGTGATTCATCAAAGCTGAAAGAAGTCTTGGAACCTTGCACAGATTCTTTTCAAAAAGAAGATCCTCAGAAGTCTGGGATGGTTCTACCTCAGGTGTGAAAGACTGATTAGACCAGTCACGTTTCACCCCAGCCCAAAGCTACATTTACCTCAAGAGTTTGGAAAGCTAAAAAAAACTAAGGCAATAGCAAAGAAAGAGCAGTCAGAAAAAGTGACAGGAAGAACATTCAGTGTCAGGCCGTGCCCAGGCTCTCTCTTAATTATCAAAGGCCTTAAATATTGGCTCCCACCTCCTCCCCCACTGTCCTCTTCTTTCTTTTCTCCCTGCTCTGTCCTGCACAATCACCCTAGAAAGAAGCCTCTAATTCCTTCTGTGCCAGAGTCCCAAGAGATAGGCTCCAAAGCTTTGAAAACACTTGCTATTTCAGCAAACAAATTTCCATGGAAGCAATCTGAGAAAGCTGTTTAATGTACTGAATCTCCTCCTGAACCTCTCCAACACTGACACAAAAAAAACCAATTTCAAGGGAGAGAAAGCTGGATGGGATTAAACAACCCAATTTAAAAGACTCTGAAAACTCAGCTGTTTCCACTGGAGTGCCAGGAAAGGAATCAATCAGCAATATTCTTTTCCTTTTTGTATTCAAATGAGGCCCTGACTATATTATGAGTCATTTCAGTCTGACAGGCCAGCTATCTGGGACTTGCAGGCTGCCTCCAGTGGAAAGTTTGGGAGGAAAGTGGGGGGGGGAGCAGGGATAGTGGCAAGATCACAGACTTGGAATAGGAAAACAACCTTCAGGGATCCCTAGCCCACTTCCCTGATTTTACAGATAAAAGACACTCAGGCACACAGATTCTGAGTAATTTGCCCAAGGGGGACTCTAAGTGGCAGAGCTAGGACAGAAATCCCAGACCTTTGACTATAAAGCCTTTGTTCTTGGCCCCTCTGGGCCTGGAGGGTCACTAGTGACAGGGCAGGACTCATTCACCCACAAGGGAATCTGCCTCTCTTCATGGAGATCTGGGGAGGGAGGAGAGAGGAAGTCAGGCTGAACCATAAAAGCCAGTAGGAACACTGTGCTCGAGCTTGGCACCTTCCTCCATGGGAAACTGAAAGACCCTTGGCCTGGGCCAGCCCAGCCACCTGCCTGGTTCAGAGTAGACCAAGGCTGGAGGGGTCTGTTTCATGCCCAAAGAGCCCAATGACTCCCGCTCCATGCAGGGCTCTGCAGCATACTGATGGGGTGCAGCTTCTAGAGGAGATGTGGCAGCAACCCTGGGGCTGCCGAGCCTCAATCCCAGGCCCACTGAGCCTCAACCCTGGGACCGCCTGGCTTGGGCAGTGCCAGTTCCACAAACAATGCTGGCTGTCAGGTGACAATCTGTCGGTCAGCGATTACAAAGTTTCTGAGACATTAATGAGCTACATGCCAGACCACTCTTCAACTCCATCTCTAAGACCACTCCTTAATTCTACCTCTAAATCATAAAATCAACATATCAGTCACATGAAGAACCAGATCTTTTCCTATAAATTTATCTTCTTTCTCCTGCTTCTTTGCTAAATCCCTTTGTTACTTAGCCCACCTTAATTGGTGTTACAATCACAATAACTTTGCCCCTTGACTTGGAGATGGGTTCAAGACTGCAAATTCTTTTGAAATGCCTCAGGATACTGGTCTGTGACCCCAACCTTTTGGGGGGTCCCTTCCCTTTTGAACCTCAATATTTGGTGGTCCATACAGGGAGAATCTGACCTCCCCCTGGCTTTATTCCAGAGGGGTGTGTGTGTGTGTGTGTGTGTGTGTGTGTGTGTGTGTGTGTGTGTG
>JAJPUD010024560.1:0-15600 GCA_023553655.1 Myrmecobius fasciatus
ATCCAGGTAAGCTTTCTGAAAGGGAGACCAACTTAAGTCTGCCTTTGTGGCTTCATCTGGGATTGTTTTCATAATGTCAGGATCTGGGGACTGTTCTATTTTTTCTCCGTAAAAGCTTTCTATGGTGAGAGCTCTCTTCTGCTTCTTGCTCATGATTTAAAGTTGGGATATTGGTCAAAAGCCGAGAAAACTGCAAAAATTTGTATTTGCCCTGGGGCAATTTGCCGAGTTGACTTCCGGTCTGAGGCTGGTCGGGCTAGATTCGCACTAGGACCACGTTTTCAGCTGTTCTCGATCCACCCCCTTCCAAAGGCAGATCTGCCAAAGCACCTGCCCGCAAGCAGAGCATAGTGGCCCAGGCGTCTCCCAGGGGCTTCCTGGGTGCCCAAAATCCGCTCCTCTATTGCAGCCCTGATTCTGCCCCGGCTGGAGTCCGATCGCGACCAGCGGCCGATTTCCCCTGAGGCTAACCTTCTCCGGAGTTCTTTCAAGGTAGATCTTTTATAGAAGTGCGTTGTAGTCCAAATGCTTGGCGAGGCCCTCACTCAGAAACCAGTTTTAAGGCTTATTATGTCTGGGTTTGAGGGAATGTCTGAGGAGTTCACAGAGAAAGCTGTCCGCAGTTCCCCATCTTGGCTCCGCCCCTCCTCTTTGTTTGTTTTTTACTGGACTTCCCACAGCTTGAGTCTTTTGTTCTAAAATAGTTGCATAATCATGGAGACTATTATATGGATATCATCCTTATTTCACACAACTTAATCTTACCTTACTCCTCAAAGGTACACTGCAATGCCACAACTGTTTCAGCCTTTCAAATGAATATAGATTTAACTAGGCAACTTACATATGACCCAAAGAGTTAAAACAAGTTTGCTCAGACTATATGAGCAATATTCTTATGCAAAGTCATTACAATTCAAAGAACTTTTCTATACTTGTTTAATTCTAATAAGTGAGATGATTAACTTTCTTATCAATTATTTGAAGTGAAATGGAGTTAAATAAATTAAAGAAAAAAATGACTCAGGGATACAAGAAGAAATAACAATCAGAGCAACAATTATAAAGGGTCAAAATCACAAAAGACTTTTAAAACGAGAAAATTTTAATGTCAGGGATAAGAAGAATGAAATGTACATATCTTGGATCAAATATTATATTCCTCTGTGACTTAATAATTTGGTAAGGATGGAAAGCAAGAGGAGAGGTGGACTAGTACTGTGGGAAGTTGGAGAGATAAGAGGAGAGTATTCTGCAGCAGCAACCTGAACCATGTTGGGATAAATTTCTTCATTTTAAAGGCTGAGTGGGATGTAAGGGCAGAATATAGTACTGAAAGGAAAGGATTAGGAAGAGAAAGGGGAACAGAAGGCTAGTTTGGATAAAGAAGGGAAAATTAAAGGTGCCACTGACATATGCTCATTGGGAAACAGAGAAAGATGGAAATCTCAATGGAAAAGTCTAATGCTTCTCAGGGCTGCATTTTACCTTAAGAACAAAAACATTATTTTTGCTTCCAGGGATGCTGTGGAAACAAATCAATTCAAGGTGAGTGGTAGGAGTATTGAGTATGGAATTATAATGAAGAAAGGGGAAGCATCAGGGTACATTATTTGATAGTGTGAGTATCACTACATATTACTTCCTCTTTTAACTGCTATTTCTAGGAGTGAGATCTGACAACAGATCTCACATTTAAAAAAAGTTGTTTATTATGTAAGACCTACAAATATTCACATAACAATGAAAAAAACACTTTTTATATAATAGATTCAATAATTTTCATTAAAGAGAGGATAAAACAGTAAAAAAATAAGCAGTTAGTAACTAGGAGAATATTTTTCAAGAAAACCTAAATGGAGAAAAAATTAATAGAACAAAGAAAATAAATACTTCTTGGCAAAGTAGACCATGAAGAACTTTGCTTAAATTAAGAAACTTGAAAGAGGGAGGTAAGGATAGTAGGATTTTAAATAGCTCTGCTGGAATTCTGACAATTCTACTAATTTTATTGTTAGCAAGACTTCCTAAAGCTCACTTGACTTCATTCTCTAGATTGTCTGGCTTTAGATCAATAACCACACCATTGTGAATATAGATAATATTAAGATCTTGTATAATTCTTAATCTTTTTCTACTTGTGATAAACTAGTAGAATTTTTGGCTTTTATCATGCTCATTTTTGCATTAAATGGTCCTTTGAGATCTTTAGTTTTATTGAAGAGATCTCTTGTCCTTCCTATTCTATTATTTTCTTCTATTTATTTCTATTGCTATTAAAAGAAAAAAAAAACTTTTATATCTCCTAACTATTCTTCTGGAATTCTGCATTCAGTTGAGTATGTCTTTCTTTTTTTTCTTTTTACTTTAATTTTCCTACTTTTCTTGGCTATTTGTAAAGCCTCAGCAAAAAGCCAATTTGCTTTCTTTCTCTCTCTCTCTTCTTTTTTTTTTTTTTTTTTTTTGGAATTTGTTATTGTCATTTTTATCATTGCTGCCGCCTATGCAATATAACAAAACTCTGTTCTTAGTTCTTCAGGTACTCTATCTACCAGATCTAATATCTTCAATCTGTCCATCAGTTCCATTTCATATTTATGACTGATTTAATTTAAGTTATACCTATAGTTTGATAGTTTTCTTAAATTCCTTCAATTTAAGTCTGAATTTTGCAAGAAGTTTGTATTCTAATACATCGTTGATTCTAGATCTTCTTTTAACTGACTGTACATAAACTTCTTTTAACTTTTTTACCTTTGGCTGCAAAGTATATCATTGGTCTGATTTCAGTATTGGCCATCCAGTGATCTCTATTTATTAAGTCACCTTTTGAATTGCTGAAAAGGAGTTTGCTATGATAACTGAGTCATCTTGGCAAAAACTTCATTAGTCTCTTCTCTGCTTTATTTTGTACTCTGAGGTCAAACTTTCCTATTATTTCAATTATCTCATGATGTTTGTACTTTAAATTCCTATCCCATAAAATGACTGTGGCATCTTTTCCTCATTATTCCTAGCAGATGTAAGGCTTTACAGAACTCATCATACCTGGGCTCTTCTGCATTAATAGTTGGATAAAGTCATATTATTCCATGAATGTTTTGGCTTGGATTCAAACAGTATTCTGTCATTTTTGAGATTTTATAACCTGTTTTATAACCTTTTCATTGACTATGAGTGCTACCCCATTTCTTCTAAGGAATTCTTGCCCACAGAAATATATGTAGTAATTAACTGAATTAAGTTCACCCATTTACATCTATTTAACTCCATTGACAACCACAATGTCAATATTAATATTTCCTTTTCCAGTTTTCCTTATTTCATAGATCTAAAATTCCAGGTTCCTATGCAATACTAATGTTTACAGAATTGAATATTTTGCCACAAGAATCATTTGCAGCAGAGCTTCCTTTTGGTTTTAGTGCAACCACTTCATATTTGTCACTGTTCTCTGCTTTTCCCAAATAGCATGTTGGGCACCTTCTGACCTGAGGGATTCACCTTCTGGTGTCATATCTTCAATAAAACTTTAAAAAGATTACTAGAATATAATTTATATACTAAATATCACTGTTATGGAAATATATTCCCCTAAGGGAACATTTGTTTACAAAGTGCTTATTGTTCTCTTTGGAAGGTGTCCTTTAAAATTATTTGATTAATTAGAAACCTGAGGCAATTTGGTCTTTTATTTTTCCCCCCTTGAAATTAAACCACATGAATTAAATCTTCCTATGGGTGGCTTTACATCTAAATTATCTTTACAGCATAAATAGATTTCAAAAGATCTGAAAATGTGGAAACTAAATAGATAATTATTTATTAGTTTATTGTGGATATGTACCTCATTATAAATATATGGTAAGAAGTTCTCAACTCTCACAGATTACCATGATTACCTCAGTCAATTATAACAAAAGGAAATCATTCTAAGTGAACTTAAGTGATTTTAAGTGATATTTAGAGTGTTTTAATTTTTGTATTATTATGAATTTGATAAACTTCAATAAGCTCAAAATTTTCGCCATAAAATTTTGGACAGAAAGAGACTTGCATTTTAAATAATGGATCTGAATTACACATAGTTTCAATAAAAAATCTGGCTCCAACAGTTTTATTTAAATTTATTCCTCTCTGAAACTCTGATTTATTCATTTCTGCTGATTCATTGAAACTTTGATTTCTTTCCTTTTTTTTGTGAGAACTTTCAGTATCTCTTACCTTTTTCTTCATTTCCCCCATAACCAATAAAATTCTCTCTACAACAAATAAATTTAGTAAAACAAACAGATTCACTTACTGGCTATGTCTGAAAATGTGAATACCATTCCACCCTTCTAGTTTATCATCTCTCTTTCAGTCCCCTGGTATCATTAGTCATTGCATTGCTTAGAATTCTTGATCTTCATAGCTGTTTTCCTATACATTACTGTAGCCATTGTTTACATTCTATGTTGAATTCCCCAATTAGATTGTAATCACTTTGAGGACACTTTTCCAATTTATATTCCCAGAGTCTAGTAAAATGCCTGGCACATTGTAAATCCTTAAAAAATGTTTATTGGACCATACACAGTTTGTATGATTTTAGGATCCAGTTATTTAGTGACTTTGCAGGAAATGATATTCTCATGAGCTTGAATAAATATATATATAGATTTATAGATTAAAAAAATAAAGGAAGAAAGGAAGGAAGACAGAGAGAGAGGGAGGGAGGGAGGAAGGAAGGAAGAAAAATATAGATTCATAGATAGATATAGAGAGATGTTATACCATAGTCAAAAAAAGATCTGGATAGATAGTTCTAGCATTGAGATTTTAATGACTGTACCAAAAAAGTACAATTAAGACACAAATTATACCCACAATCTCTCTTTCCCTATTTTTCACTTTTTAGTCTAAGGACAATGATTAAATTAATAATAACACCATTGCTTTTAGAAACGTTAAGGCAACTTATTTTCTTATAGTAATCTTCAACAACCCTTATACTTTCCAAAACAAAATTCTTTTTCCTGACCTCAACTCTTCTCTATGTGTAGTCTTCAATTATCTGTGTAAGTTATGTAAGGGCAGCAGCAAGCACAGCACTTGGCAAATTCTAGGCATCTAATTGCTTTTTCATTCATTTATTAGTACTTTATTTACATCCTGTAAAAGAAATAATTCAACGTCATTAATTTGGAGTATCATTAACTAATTCATTTCATAAGTACAGTGATTTTCTTAAATTTTTCCACCATGGGACATTCTCTTTAAACATTTTTTTAATTATTCAGGGGGCACAATAGTTAGTGCACAGAAGGAAATCTTGAGAACTCAAATGTGGTCTCAGGCACTTACTAGCTGTGTGACCCCGGGGCAAGTCATTTAACTCTGTGTCAGTTTTCTCTTCTGTAAAATGAACTAGAGAAGGAAATGAGAAATACTCCAGTATGTCTGCCAAGAAAATCCCAAATTGGATCACAGAGTTGGACATAACTGCAGTAACTAAAAAACACTCTTTATGATTACAAATATGATCATCTTCCTAATAATACTTTTGAACATTTTGACTTAACCAGCCAAATCTGCCTTTTCTCTAACCCCCAATTTAAAATACAACAAAAATAGCAGGCATTAAAACATATTTAGTCAATCAAAATACATTTCTAAATTAACCACATTCTTTCGACCTTCTTCCAAAGACTCATTCTACATTGAGTACTTCACCTCTCTATAGGAAGTGAGTAACATAATTTCATTATTATTCTCTGAAATCATGATTGGTCATTATTCTAGTAAAAGTTCAGCACAACAGTTATCATATCACATTAACATACTTTATATCTTCAGTAATAGACAAAATTATGATCACTCTTTCAGTCCCTTTTTCTTTGCCGTCTCAAAAAGAGCTAAAATAGCTTTATATCTTTTTTTAGAGTTGGTTATATTAAGAATTAGTTTCAATCTTAATTAAGCTTCCCCTAACCATCCCGCTTCTTTCTTTTTCTTCCTGTCTCCCTGTTAAGTGAAATGTATTGATGTACCAACCCTCTATGCATCTGTACTCTTCCATATTTTACTAGTTCAAATGACTTTTCCAAATTTTCAAGTATTCAAGTGTTAATTCTTACGTCTATCCCTTTCTTTTTGTTCATATAATTATGCATCTTAATTATGAGAAATTACTTTTCTATATTTCCTTTCCATTTTCCCTTTCCTAAGTATATTTCTCTTCTCTATTTTATATTTTTAATTCTTATTAACATCATTTATAGAACTTGTTTAATTGCATTTTCTCTTTGAACCATGAAAGCAATAGAATTTTTAAAAAAAAACATGTATCAGCTTCCTATATTTTAACATGAATTTATCCTTGTTTAATTTTTGTCATTATTCATATTTATCTGTTTGTGCTTCACTTCATTCTTGTATTTGAACTGCAAAGTTTTGTTGCATTTCTGGTGTTTTGATCAGGAATATTTAGAAGTCTTCTATTTTTCCTTTAGCATTATATATAGCTTTCTCCTATATTATTAAACTTAGTTTTTCTAGGTTATTTATTTATTTTTGTTTTTTGATGTAGGCCCATTTACTTTGCCTCCATGAATATCAAAAATTATGTTCTCTTCTACTTTACATAAGAGGAGATTTAGGCTGCTAATGCATGTGCAATATTATCTAGAGATTCTTAGTATTTTTTTTTCTCTCGACTTGCAGTATTTTTCTTTGTCTGCAATAATCTAGATATTGACTATAATGTTCTTGGAAGTTTTCTTCTTTGGGTTTCTTTTAGGAGGTAACAAATAGATATTATTTGTAGTCATGACATTCAAAAAGTTAATGATTCTTATTTTTTCTCCTTCATATTTTTCACTTTTGTTTTGGTTTTGAGATACCTTATATTTTTCTTTTATGTTTTTCAGATGCTTTTGCTTTGTTTTAATATTTTTGTTTTATCATGGAGTCATTAAATTTCACTTGATCCCTCTTAATTTTCAAGGAATTTATTTCTGAGGTAAGTTTCTATATCTTTTGTGAGAAGCCTGTTAAGTCCCTTTCTAATTTTTTTCCATAGATCTCATTTCTTATCCACTTTGTTTCTCAAGAGCTTTTGTGCCTTTTAGGAAAAAAAAAGTTTTAACTATCTTTAAATTTTTGTTTCATCTTTTCCATGTTAAACAGTAGAGGTGGAGAAGTTTAAAAAAAAGGACCACAGTTTTAGAACTGGGAACAATTTCAGAGCCTCTTTATTTTATCAATGAAGAAATTGAAGAAAAAAATACTGACAATTGTTTATAAGCTTCACATTCTGGCCTTCTATAGCTCTATATATTGTTCCAAGAGAAATTTCTATTGTCATTTCATACTACTCTATTTCATGTATTCTGCCTTTAAATAGCACACACACAAACACACAAACAATTCCTTGCACATAATAGGGGTTAAATAAATGCTAGTTGACTTAATAGACTATTAGTCATCCTTTATTCTTATTCTGACCTTTTCGATGTCTATGGTTTTGCCCATGTTATACAGTTAATTTTAGGATACCATCTTATCATGTATTCTCCAGTTTATATTCCTTTTCCATTATAAAACATGAATGTAGATGTAAGTCATCTTTCCCTATTGAAATTTATAATTATCAGGTTGAACCTTCCTTTTCACTTATCTGATATTTCCTGTTACTATAAATATTTATATATATCTTTACAATTTGCTGGAATATAATGCCATTACATTGTGAAGGCAATCTAAATTGTCCTGTAGCTCACACTTTTTGCATAGCAAGGATTTAGGAAGGATATTACTAGCAGGAAGGGAGGATATCCTACTTAAACAATATATAGACACTGTAAATCTCAATCAAAACTACAGGGCAGCTTAGTTTTTATAATAAACAGGAGATAAAATTTTTCTTGGATTTTAAACAGAGAATTGGGTTACTTATGATATATGAAAATAGCAGAACTTTTCTTTTTTTATAAATGCATTTTTTAAAACTAACTCACTAAATATTTGTGGTTGTTTTTGCTTTTGTTTTTCACACACAGAATATTGGTCCTTTGTTTTCTTTTGAATAAAACAATATAGGAAACAGTCCTCAGGGATAATTAGCACCTCTTGTGTGAGGACTACCTAAGCCTTTTTCAGGACTGCTTTGGTGTCCAAAGTCCTTGTGGCTCTAAGAAGCTGCACAATATACAGAAATAACAACAAATTGCCTCACATAAATATAATTCAGAAAGTTAAAACATCATCCATGGTATCATTGATCCTGTTAGAAAACAAGGATAGGACAGAGTCAAAATAGTGTAGTCCTGGCAGGAACTAGAACAACCTCTCCCCCAAATTGCTCCAAATTCCTTTAATGACTCTAAAAAAATTTAGAGCATTAGAACACCCCAAAGGATGGAGTAGAACATTTTCCTGCCAAAGGCAAATTAGAAGCTCAGTAGAAAAGGTCTGTGATACCAGAGGGGGAATCTAGCATTCAATGTTGGTGCAGTGTGCACCAGTCAGCTTCAGCCCAGACCCAACTCTGAATCAGTGGTAGCACTGTTCGCTTTGCTACTCACAGCTCAAAGGTACCAAAGAGGAGCTGGAAGGTCAGCAGAAAAGCTCTGTGGAACCAGAGTGGGAGGCGAGCATGCAATTCTAGTACATGTCTAACCTTGGCCAGAACTTTGCCCCTTACTCCAGAATCAGTGAAAAAGGGATTTCTGAATCAGCCACAATACTGGAGGCTTCTGGACATGAGAAGGTCAGTAGAGAGAATCTGTGGCAACAGGGGAAGGGATGGCAGTCTAGTCTGCCATCCCAGAGCACCCCAGGTAAGCAGAGCCCTAGCCCTAGTTAGCACACTAGATCTTACAGCTACTGTGGTGCAGGGACACACCTAACAGCTCCAAAGCAGAAAAGAGTGTTTGTGGACACTTTCCTAGAAAGATCTCTGAAAACAGCTGCACAAAATCCCTGAAACCTGGGACAATGTATTCTCCACCATGGAGAGCGAATCCTACATGAATAAAGAGATAAAAGAAGAGTGATAGTCTGGGACAATGAGCAAAAAACAAACAAACAAACATACAAAGAGAGTTTCTGACCATTGAAAATGTTTATGGTGACAAGGAAGATCAAACACACACACTCAGAAGATGATGACAAAGTCAAAGTTCTTACATCCAAAGCCTCCAAGAAAAATCAGAATTGGGTTCAGGCCATGGAAGAGCTCAAAATGGACTTTGAAAATCAAGTAAGAGAGATAGTGTAAAATTAGGGAAACAACTGAGAGAGGTGCAAAAAGAAATACAAAAAGCTAATGAGTAAAAGAATGACTTTAAAAAGCAAAATTGGTCAATCAGAAAAGTAGATACAACAACTCACTGAGGAAAATAATTCCTTTAAAATTAGAATTGAGCAAATGGAAGCAAAACAAAATAAAAGGAAAAAATAGAAAAAATGTGAAATATTTCATTAGAAAAACAACTGACCTGGAATATAGATCCAAAAGAGATAATATCAAAATTATTGGTCCACTTGAATGTCATGATAAAAAAAAGTGCTTGAACATCATCTTTCAAGAAATCATCAAGGAAAACTGTACTGATATTCTAGAGCCAGGGGATAAAATGGAAATTGAAAGAATTCACTGATCATCTCCTGAAAGAGAACCCAAAATGAAAATTATGAGGAATATTATAGCCAAATTCGTGAACCGCCTTGTCAAGGAGAAAATATTACAAGCATCCAGAAAGAAAACAATCAATTATAATGGAGCCACATTAGAAGAATTCAAGATTTAACAGTTGCTACATTAAAGGACTGGGGGGCTTAGAATATGATATTGTGAAAAGCAATGGAGCCAGGATTGTAACCAAAAATCACATACCCAGCAAAACTATGTATAATATTTCAGAACAAAAGTGGATATTCAATGAAACAGAGTATTTTCAAGCATTCATGATGAAAAGACCAGAGGTGAATGGAAAATTTCATTTTCAAATACAGGATCCTGGAGAAACATAAGGAGATAATCAGGAGAGTGATATTATAAAGGACTTAATAAGGTTTATCTGTTCATATTCCTACATAGGAAGATGATATTTACAACTCATTAGAATGTTCTCATTATTTTGGCAGTTAGAAAGAATATATATGGGCAGAGGGCATGGGTATGAGTTGAATATGAAGAAATAATAGCTTTTTAAAAAATATGAAATTAAAGGGTAAGATAGGAATGTATTGGGAGAAAGGGAAAGGGAAAGTGGAATGGTACAAATTATCTGGCATAATAAAAGAGACAAGGAAAAGCTTTTACAATGTAGGGGAAGAGGGGGAGGAGAAGAGGAGTGAGTGAGCCTTACTTACTCTTATCAGAATTGGCTCAAATAGAAAAATTTTCTAAAAAGGTATACTCAGTAGGGATATAGAAATTAATTTACCCTGCAGGAAAATAAGAAGGGAATGTGTTATGGGAAAGGGGGAAAGGTGATAAAAAGAAAGGGCATATTGAGGAAGGAAATGGTCAGTATTGAAACACTTTTGAGGAGGGACAAGGTGAGAGAAAGAATAAATGGGGGGAAATACAATTAGTAATAAAAACTGAAAAAAAAAATCAAAGCGAGTTTGTCTGACAAGACCATGAATACCAAAAGAGATTTGGAAAAAAACCAGAAAAAAAAAAGGAAAAGGATCTATGAACAACAAATATTAATTGCAACTCTCTTCTCAGGACAAAAATAAATAGAAATTAAGAAGATGTCCATTAATTGAGGAATGGTTCAATAAACTGAGGTATGTGTTGGTGATGTCATATTATTGTCCTCTGGAAAATGATGAATAGGATGCTCGGAGGAAAAAAAAAAACCTCGAAAGTTCTCCATAAACAATGTGAAATAAGCTGTCTACAAATAATAATAATATCCTGGGATTGCCAGTTGTAAATGGCTTTTCTATTCTCAGTAATACAATCATCCATAACTACTCTGAAGGATTTATGATAAAAAGTTCTATCCATATCCAGAGAGGGAACTTATTTGATCTGAATATGGATGGAGCATTCTATATTTCTATATCTCTCTCTTTCTTTTTAACTTAATTTTTCTTGAGGTTTTTATTTTAATTAGTGTTGGAGATCTAGGTTTTCTTTCACAACTTCACTTTTATGGAAATGTTTTGCATAACTTCGCATGTGGTTTCTTAGTTGTGGATAGAGAAAAGGGAGAAAACCTAGAACTCAAAAAAAACCCATAAAAAACAAATGTAAGAAAAATATTTGTGATGTAACTGGGTAAAAATGTTAAATAAATAAATTAATTTATAGGCCAAAAAATAAAATAAAATGAAAGATAGACAACAACTTCATGTGTGTGTGCACATATATGTTTATCAATAGAGAAATATAAAGATTTTACATTATATTACATATGCACTCAATTTGTATAAGGCCCACATAATAATTTTGATCATTACTTTTTAAAAAAAAGTCCACAACCTCACAAGGAGATAAAACATCAACCTCGATCGCTATACTTTGTAATATTGTACAATATATACATTAGATTGTTCCAAAAATAATGTGATACATGAGGTTAGACAGAGTAAGTAGGAGTTAAGGAGAGATATAATTGACTGAGGGATATATGAGTTGAACTTGAAGAAATTATGTAACTGATATAGGATTTATAGAATCTTATTCAAACAATGGTTTTCATGGATACTCTAAAGTTCAGACTTCGAAAATCCAAATGTATTTAATATTAAACATATTAAGTATAAAACGTTTTCTACCATTTTACTTCTTAACATACATTTCAGTTTTGATTCCTAATTCACAACAGCACAGAAATACAATTACATTCTGTTACAAACAAGTCTTTTTATATTTTTCTTTTTTCTTGACACGTAGAAAAAAAAATATATATATATATATTTAGAAGCATTTATTAACAATTTTCAATGATATAGTTAGTACTTTGATTTTTTTAACCTTATAGTTTTTTTTTTATGGGCAGAGGAACTTTCTAAAGTTTTATATATAGCGGTGTTTTTGAGTTTACAAAATACATTTAGGGTTTTTTTTTTTTGTTGTTGTTGTTGTTGTTGTTAATATAGTGAACAATGGTTGCTGCTGAGCTTTTCTTTACTCAGCCTCCATCAAAAAGGGATTGGAAAGACAGGAAAAGGCTAAGTTATGAAGATCCTAAAATAGCAGAAGTGATTGTATCAGAAGTCTAAAAGAGACACTGGAATTTATTGAGTTTTATATTCCTCATAGATCATGAGGAATTTATTGGGTTAATGTGGTCAAATCACATAGGTGAGGTATATATAATATACATATATATGTATTTATACACTCAGAGTAATATGTCTTTACCTGTGAATGCTCTGCCCAAAGAAATATAAAGTTAGACTGGTGAAATCTCTTGGTGTTTACAGGCTGGAGCTATGCCTTAAAACCGTATCTCTTTGGCTCTCATTGACTGACCAAAATAAGCCCTAGAACAAGCCCCACTTGGTCATTGTTTGGGTCCTCATTGACACAGAGTGAATGTAAATAACAATTATTTATGTTTTGACCAGAAATACTGAGGGTCTTCCCCAACTAGATTTTACACACAGACACACACACTGACACGCACACTTATAGATGTGTGTGTGTGTTTGTGTGTGGGTATATACATATATATATGCACTTCAGAAATCACATTGGCAACTATATGGAAAATGGATCAGAACAAAGACTTAAATCTATAAGTCCAGTTAGGAAGCTAGTTGGTTTAATATAAGACAAAAATTATGATCCTCTCTTTTTAAATGAAATCCAGAAACCTATAAATCTATAACATATAACTACTTTATCAAAAGATATAAACTAGTCTTTAAGAATTTGTTCATCTCCCTACTCCATTTATCCTCTTAATTTGTGTGTAACATGCAACCCCGAAAAACAATTGAAATGAAAAATTAAATGAATTGTGTTACTTATATAGTACTAAATAAATAATTTTGACTCCTCTATCCTATCTACACACACTAGAACTAGTAAATTACTGATTTTATTTTTGCCAATATGTACCTATATCTATTAATGATTATTTTCTTTTCTCCCTCTCTCTTTGGGGAATTTCTGAATGTACTAGTTATTTTCAGTTCCCCAAAGCTCAGAAATAATAAATTAAATGCAAAGTCAGAAGTTATAAACAATTAAAATATGAATATAGGCTGGGCAACAGTATGCTTAGGAGAAGTTTTTATAAACTGATACAAAGTAACAAGAAAATAACTTGGTGATAAGATACTCAATTGTAATAATATAACTGAAAATGTTATTAAAATATGTGTGTATTCTTATTAATTTTATTGCCTAACTTGGCCCACAGAGAACAAATGATAAAAATGCATTTGATTTTCTTGATAGAAAAGTGGTTAACTACAGTTACAGAATGTTTTATGTGCTATCAAAGAGTCCCTTTGTCAGTTGATATTGCTTAACAAGTTTTATTTTTTGCAAGAAAGCATTCAGATGTTAAAGAGTTTATAAAGGAAAATTAATGTGGCATAAAACAATGTGTTATAAATATGTGTATATGTGTATAAATTTTTAAAGATAAACAATAACATTCCAAAAGTGTATAAAGGGAAATAATGCATTTACTAAATTCTTCATTCTCATTTTTTCCATATATCAGCTTTCTTAGCATCTTATTATTTTTCTTTATCCATAATACTCTAATGGAGTCACCACCCTCATTTGTTTATTTATCCTAAACCTTTGCAATAGTCTCTTAGGTAGATTTAACAATTTTAAGTCTCTATGCCATTTCTGACCCATTTCCCACACAGCTGCCGAAGTGATTTTCATCTAAAGTATTGATTTGACCATGTAATCCTCCCATACATATACACCAGGATATTACATTAGCTGCATTAGATTTTTGAAATAAGCTTCCCTGCCATTTTAAAATGTTTACAACTTGGCCCTTTCCTGTCTTTCCAATTTCTTTATACTTTGTTCTTGTTATTCTATGTTCTAGCCATACTGCCAAAACTGGTGTGTTTCTCACACATAATACTCTATCTCTTGTCTCTGTGATTTTACTTTGACTGTTTTTGGGAGAGCCTGAAGAGACTTAGTGCCTTTTAGAATCCTGGTCTCCCTTCAAGATACATAATAAATACCACATTTCATAGAAATCCTTTTTTTCTTTCCTTCCCCATTCCCACCCCCAATTTCAGTTGATGGTTCCTTCTTCTCTAAAATATTTAGTTTGTATATATTTTATCAATATAGATACAGAGGCCACTTTTCCTTATCTCTAATCATTTCCACACTACACACACTGAAAAGTAGGAAAGTTTTGTTTTGTTTTCACATGGTATTCATTATTAGTATTTTAACTATTAGTTATTTGTGAGAGTAAGACAGACAGACAGAAACGAGAAAAATAGAAAAAGAAAATAAAATCATAATTTAGTATGCATATTACATTTTGGTCCTGCCAAAAATAGAATTATAATCAATGGTTAAATATTATAAGAAACTCAAGTTATCCAGTGTTGGGAGGAATTTCAGTGTCAGTGTCCTGTAATTTTAGATATTTATTCAGGGACTTAATTACCCTCTTGAAGCAATTTTATGCAATATTAATGAGTGGGGGAAATATATGAGGAACATATGAAGCCAGAGCAAAAGTATATCTAGAGAGAAACACATATGCATGGTTAAGGTATTTGGGTAGGAGGAACTTATACTTCCTGTACTTCAGGAATGTTGCTATCATGCACCTCATATACAGTTCACTCTTTATCATGTTTGGAAAACTTGTGAATGGTTCAAGCTTTATTTCCCTGTGGGCAGAGCACATTATGTCTACCAGGTATAACTACATGCTGGTCTTTTGTGATTATTAATGCAAAGAGCTTTTTAGTACATATGATCCACCAGATTAAGCCTCTGGAATAGATTTGGAGTGACAGAACCCACAAATATTTGTAGTGTGACAAATTTCCAGAAGAAGACATTTCGGAAGAACTTCAGGAAAGGTGTGTCTCAATCAGTCAAAGGGGGAGAGGCAGCACAGCATGAACACAGCACAGGGACAGCCAGGGCAGAGAGACCTGGCTTCCAATGCAACTAGAGAAGGCAATTAGTGAGCTCCTGGACCCTATAATAATAAGCAGGATTTGGATGACCCACCCAGCCTGAGAAGAAAGCTGGCAGCACCAGCCCCAGGGCAGCATGAAGCCCCTATCACTTGGAGAGGAAGCTTGGGAAAATCTTCCCTTTGCTCTAAGATCAGACCTTAACTTCTAAAAATGAGCAAAAAACCAAAAAGATCTCATACTATAGATAGCTATTATGAAGACAGAGAAGAACAGATTTCAAACACCAAGAACACTAAAATAAAACAATTCCAAATGAAGTCTCAAAGGATAATATGAGTTGATCTCCAATTTAAAAGGCTCTCTTGGAAGAATTCTGAAAATGAATTTTATAAAAGAATTAGAAGAACAAATGGGAAAAGGAAATGAGAGCTTTGGAAAAGAGATTGTCTGAAGAAAGCCACTCTTTAAAAAATGAATTTGGCAAAATGAAAAAAAAAA